>ML326605.1:0-32278 GCA_005239505.1 Nicotiana paniculata | reverse complement strand
ATATATATATATATATATATATATATATATATATATATATATATATATATATATATATATATATATATATATATATATATATATATACATACTCGCTCATAGGCGCTCGGCAATATTAGGCTCTGTATCTCGACCAACTGGGCTTGCTCATAGGCACTCGACCATAGTAGGCTCGGTATATAACTTACCATATGATCAGAGGTTTCCAAATAGGGGTCTGCCCATCGATTATAGCTCGATGGTAGTGAAAATAATGTAATACTGTATATATAGTCTCTCTTCTCTCTTGACTTGAAGAAGAAAAATACTCAATTGAATATGAGTCCCGATAAGGAGAATAATGTAACTTATGAAACTAGAAAAAATATACGTAAATTTCGGGATATGAATTTTTCTTTATGCCTCGTTATAAAACTCGTGTAATTACGAGATCATGCAAAATGAAGGAAGAGATTAGCCTTCACATACCCGGAGTAGAGAAAACTCCATATAATATTCTTGGAGAAAATTTTATCGTACTCTTTTAGAACCGCAAAATTTTATGTTGCTACAATTCCAACAAATTCTCGTTGGAAGCTTTTGTGAATTGAATTTAGCTTCTGCTCCTAATGTATTTCAAACTAAAAAAGAATGATATTTGATTGTTACCAATGACTAATGGATGTTCTGAGCCTTTTTGAATGCATATCTAGATGAGATTGTGACTTGTATTCCCTTAATAAAGGATAAGACTCTTTAGGTGTCTATCCATTATTACATGGAAATGACTCACCTTCTTTTGAGAATTATCACATAATATAGTCACTTTTGAGTCACAATATCATGATTCTTTTGCTTCCACGTTTTGATTTAATACTTATCCAAATATTTGGATTAATTAGGTAATGTCCTGGTACCCGGTAATTAATTAATTACCTGCATAATTAAAAATTATCTTAACTTACTTAAAATACTATTTGCTTTTAACATATCTTATACACCTTATTATAATGGTTATGTGGTACCTCGTACGACACTAGTCCATAAATACTGAGTATTTTAACTCGGATCGTATTTTATCCCAACATGCCAAACTTGGACGAAAATTCATTTTCTTTGACTTGATCCCCCTCTCACCTTCACTAATTTACTTATTACTTGTTTGAAATAATATAATTCTTATAATTTCCAAATAATATTTTCCTTGGACTGATGTCAATTACCTTACGCCAAATTCAACGTACAATACTACAGGGTGCAACATCGTCGTAATTTAATACTGCGAAGCGTAACATCATCGTAATGTAATACTGCAAGGCGCATCATAATCGTAATATAATACTGCGGGACGTAACATCATTGTAATACATTACTGCAGGGGGTAACATCATCGTAATATATTACTGCTGAGCATAACATCGACGTAATACTGCGGGGCATAACACTGATGTCTCTTTTGCCTAGGGACACTGCGTTTCATGCCCGCAGGTATAGATAATCAGTTTGACGATCCCTCATAGTAGACGAGATTGTCATTCAACGAAGGACCGGTAAGACTCCACCTCATTCGGAGTGCAACCGAGTCTATGAGTCACCGTGTCAGTGTTTTGCTACATACGTATGGGTAGGTCGGTACCCTGTCCCATTTGATGTCAAAATAATCGTAGAGACTTTGTAGACAGAGGTTCATTTTGTATAGTATGTCAGAGGCCTTGACGGCCTATATGTATTCATGTTTTAAGAAAAAATGATTCAGTGATATAGTGTTTTTCCACTTACAATTGTACATTACGAGTTGTGTCCATGTTGGCCCATGATAGTTATAAAGAAAAAAAGGGTTTGCAGAGTGGTTCGCTCGGGCCAGTACGGCACCGGGTGCCAGCCACACCTCTCCAGGTTTGGGGCGTGACAAAAACAAACCCATATCAAGAGTTCTCTTTAAATATCGCAATATATGCTTAATCCCGTTCCAATATCTCCGTGTAGGAGAAGAACTATATCTTGCTAGTAGATTAATAAAGAATGCTATGCCAGGCCTTGTAGCATTAGCAAGATACATTAGTGCACCAATTGCACTGAGGTAGCGTACTTCGGGACCAAGGAGTTCCTCATCCTCTTCTGGAGGTCAGAACAAATCCTTATTTGCTTCACGTGATCGAACAACCATTGGTGTACTCAATGAGTGTGCTTTGTCCATGTAAACGCGTTTTAAGACTCTTTCTGTATAGGCAGATTGATATATAAAGATCCCGTCTGCTAAATGTTCAATTTTTTATACCAAGACAAAGTTTTGTCTTCCCAAGATCTTTCATCTCAAATTATTTCTTAAGATATTCAATTGCCTTTTGGAGCTCTTCTGGAGTTCCAAAAAGATTTATGTCATCAACATAATAACAAGTATAACTAATTCTGAAGTCATTTTTTTTATAAAAATACATGGACAAATAACATCATTTATGTAACCCTCTTTCAACAAATATTCACTGAGGCGATTATACCACATGCGCCCAGATTGCTTTAAACCGTACAAAGATCTTTGTAAACTGATTGAGTACATTTCCTGAGATTTTGAATATGCTTCAGGCATTTTAAATCCTTTAGGTATTTTCATGTAAATTTCATTAGCAACTGACCCGTATAGATAAGCTGTAACCACATCTATTAGATGTATTTCAAGCCTTTCACGTAAGGCTAAACTGATGAGATATCGAAATGTTATGGCATCCATAACAGGTGAATATGTTTCTTCATAATCGACTCCAGGTTGTTGTGAGAGTCCTTGTGCGACAAGGCGAGCCTTGTATATTTCAAATTCATCTTTATCATTCCTTTTTCGCACAAAAATCCATTTATGACCAACTGGCTTTATACCAGGAGGTGTTTGGACTACTGGTCCAAATATGTCTCTTTTAGCAAGTGACTTAAATTCCAATTGAATTGCGTCTTTCCATTTTGACCAATCAGATCTTTGTCGATATTCTTCGACAGATCGGGGTTCAAGATCTTCACTATCTTGAATAATATTTTAGTGCAACATTATATGCAAAAATATTATCCACCACTATTTCAGATCGATTTAAATTAATCCTATCGCCAGTAGAGCTTAATAAAAATTCCTCACTCACTTGAGTCTCGGGTTCTTTGATTTCTTCAGGAATCTCATAACTAATCAGATCTTGGGTCTCTTCAGGAGATCCCTTCATAGTATTATTTTGATCATTTGTCGTTTTTCTTTTTCTAGGATTTCGATTCTTAGAACCCAAAGGCCTACCGCGCTTCATGTGTGCTTTGGGTTTACTAGCTATCATTCTAGTAGATGGTCCTGATGGGACATCAATTCAGATAGGCACATTCTCTGCAGGGACATGTGACTTAGTTATCCTTTTCAAATCAGTAAATGTGCCTGGCATTTGATTTGATATATTCTGAAAATGAATGATCTTCTGGACCTCCTGATTACATATAGGGGTACGTAGATCATAATGAGATAATGATGAAACTTTTCACATAATTTCTTTTTTGATTTCCTTTTTCTCTCCCCCTAATTGTGGGAATTTTTTTTCATCAAATCGACAATCTGCAAATCGAGTAGTAAATAAATCTCCCGTCAATGGTTCAAGATAGCGAATAATAGAGGGTGATTCAAACCCAATATATATTCCTAACCTTCTCTGTGGGTCTATCTTACTACGCTATGGTGATGCTACTGGCACATATACAGCGCATCCAAAAATTCGTAGATGGGCAATATTTGGTTCATGACTAAAAACTAATTGTGACGGAGAATATTTATTATAATGTGTCGGTACGAGACGAATAAGTAATGTTGCATGCAAGATAGCATGGCCCCAAACTGTAGTGTGCAATTTTTTTTTTCATAAGTAGTGGTCTTGCTATCAATTGCAGGCATTTAATAAATGACTCTGCAATGCCATTTTGAGTATGAACATAAGCTACATGATGTTCAAATTTTATCCCTATTGATAGACAATAATCATCAAAAGGTTGAGATGAGAATTCTCCAGCATTATCAAGGAGAATAGACTTTATAAGATAATCTGAGAATTATGCCCTTAATCGAATTATTTGGGCTAATAGCTTTGCAAACGCCAGGTTGCGAGATGATAGCTGGCATACATGAGACCATCTTGAAGATGCATCTATTAGGACCATAAAATATCTAAAAAACCCACTTGGTGGGTGAATAGGTCCACATATATCCCCATGTATACGCTCTAAAAAGGCAGGGGATTCCATGCTAACCTTCATTGGTGATGGTCTAGTTATCATTTTACCTTGATAACAAGCATCACAAGAAAATTCATCATTTGTAAGAATCTTCAGGTTCTTTAGTGGATGCCCACTTAAATTTTCAATAATTCATCTCATCATTATTGATCCAGGATGGCCCAAACGGCCATGCCAAAGCACAAAAGTATTTGAATCAGTAAACTTTTGGTTTACGATAGAGTGTGCTTCAACTGTACTGATCTTTGAATAGTATAAGCCAGAAGATAAAGTTGGTAACTTTTCCACAATGCATTTCTGGCCAGAAATATTCTTTGTAATACAAAGATATTCCACGTTCATTTTATCTATTGTCTTAACATGATACCCATTTCGGCGGATATCTATCCAACTCAACAAGTTTCTTCGGGGCTTGGAGGAGAAAAATGCATTACTTATAATAAGTTTTGTTCCCTTAGAAAGAAATACATTAGCTCTTCCGGAGCCTTCAATCAAACTTATATTACCAGAAATTATAGAAACATTTGCTTTTTCCCTATGCAAAAAAGAAAAGTATTCTTGATCTTTGAATATGGCATTAGTTGTTCCACTATCAATTACAAAAATATCTTCATGATTGGTCTTTGATCCAAATATAATTTGAGGATTATCCTTATTCTTCAAAACGACATAAACAAAATATATTATAATAAATATCATTATCAAAGCATAACTTTATAACCATACTATCTACTACAAACAACAAAAAATAAAATATTTACATTTCTACAGATTCATCAACGATTACATGACTTGTTTCTCCTTCTGGGAGTGCAAAGCCATCAACTATATCCAAATGCATGAAGTCTAAATTATCTTCAGAAATAAAATTTGTTTCAACATTTTTGTCTGTCTTCTTCAGCGAGGCTTGATAAAGCTCAACCATGTACTTTGGCCTACGACATGTACGTGGCCAATGCCCTTTTCCACCACATCTATAGCATGCATTTTCTGAATTTGTTGCTTGCACCACTTCATGCTTTTGTTTCTTCATTTTCCACTGCTGGTGGTTCGGAGGGTTCTTCGGTGCATTATTATTACTATGATTAGAGCTTCTTCCCCGACCACAGCCATGACCACGACTGGGGCCACGACCTCTTCCACGCTTAGCTTGGTGGAAGTTCGTCTCATTCACTTCAGGGAATGGACAAGAACCAGTTGGTCGGCTTTCATGGTTTTTCATTAATAGCCCATTATGTTGCTCGGCTACAAGAAGATGTGAGATAACTTCAGAATATTTTTTGAATCCCATCTCTCGATATTGCTTCTGCAGGAGCATATTGGAGGCATGAAAAGTGGTGAAAGTTTTCTCCAACATATCATGATCAGTAATATTATCACCATATAATTTCAATTGGGAAATAATCCTGAACATAGCAGAATTATACTCACTAATAGATTTAAATCTTGTAGCCTTAAATGAGTCCAGTCATAACGTGCCTGTGGAAGAACGACCATCTTAAGGTGGTCATATTTTTCTTTCAAATTATTCCACAATATGACTTGATCTTTAACAATAAGATATTCTATTTTAAGGACCTCATCAAGGTGATGACGTATGAATATCATTGCTTTGGCATGATCTTGGTTTGATGCCTGATTTTTGTCCTTGATGGTGTCTGCCAGACCCATCGCATCAAGATGAATTCCAGCATCAAGCACCCAAGACATGTAGCTTTTGCCCGATATATCCAAGGCTACAATTTCAAGTTTAGAAAGATTTGACATTATTTAGAAAAAGAAAGTTCGCACCTCTGATACTTCCAAAGTATTTGCTCGAGATGGTAGAGTCTCGTGCTGATAACGTGTTATAAAATAACGATTGTAAAGTAAATAAACTAAAGACAAGTATAGAGAGAAACTGATATATTATTAAACTTTCAAACTGATGTACATAATGAACTGAAAACTCCTCTATTTATAGAAGAAAGGAAGCAACCACGAGGATTTTCAGGAAGCAGATGTGAGGCTTTTCTTCATCTGCTTGCAAGCTGTCTGCATGAGCTGCTTGCAACCTGCCTGTTTAATAAGAAGCTGATGCAAATCATTTCATTGAGTTGCTTGCAACCTGTATCAACTGCTTGTAGATAAACTTCAAAAGAGTACTAAATGGATAATCTTCTTTAGAAAAATTATCTATAGCAGAGTAATAAATGAACATCCACAATATAATAGTTTCATAACACACTCGAAATAGTTCATAATTTTGAAACACCCAGTTTTTAAGATGTCTTTCGATGTAGAAGTTGAAAGAAAAATACGCAAGAATGGATTGAGGGAGAAAAATATATCTTTATATTTCTTTTTTTATAAGGTAAAAAATACATCTTAATATCTTTTTTGGTTTAATTTTTTATTATTTATTACTTTGGACTAAATCATATTTTTTACAATTTTTGGGTCGGTTTCGAACATTTTATAATGGGAATTAGCTTAATTAGCACTAATTATAAAAGGAATTTAAATTTTAAAAAATTAAAACATGGGTTCAAATCCTTTAAAAAGACTTGTAAATGGTCCTTGTCCCAACATAACCATATTTATTAAGCGTTTGGACACTATTTGAATTACTAGAAGTGGAAAAAAATAAGAATAGTTAAAAAAATTGTTAAATGTTGCGTGCCTTTTGTTCTCAGTTGGTTTGAATTTAACCTTAAAATCGGATAACAATTAAATTTATAAGTGGTTTTAAGGATACGTGATTTCACTTGGCACAAATTGAGAATTTTAAAAACTGATATTAGAAATTAACTGTAAAATAAAGCAAACCAATGTGAAGTGCAGCTTGGCCCTCGAGCTAGGTCGCCCTCGAACTAAATAAATGTGCAATTGAGAAGAATGAATTTAACAGCAAAGCAAGAATGCGTAAGAGAAAAAATGTAAAATAGCTTTGTTATCTGTGAATCAGATGATTACAAGATGACTGGAATTCCCCTAGGAGAATTCTACTTATGGTACAATTCTAAATATAGAAGAAAGTCTCTTGATTGGCTAGATAACCGTTCTTGATTTGATACGTGTCGAGATTTTCGCCCCGATCCTTGCCCGATCACGGATATCTCGGCTATCCGTTATTCGACTTTGGCAGGTTTTCTTCGATCTCGCTCGATGCCTATCCTGTTTGGTCTCGATCCTGGCTGGTCTCGATCTCAATTGGTCCTTCGACTTCCAAGCTCGGTACCGTATCTCCATGCCACGATCTGATATAACACGGGACCAGACCTCAGCCCGCCATCCTAGCCTCGATTAACCATATATAATTGGGTGAGCCTGATTTTAACCGTATACAGTTTGGTCTAGAAGGTCTAATAGTAAACTAAATAGATTGGAGTAAATTATTTATTCATGCGTATATTTTACTTTGGCAAAAATTACATGCGCTATTTCTTTAACCCATCCCTTGAAGAAAAGAAATGATGTTTTCTACACCTATATATTCTTTACTTTTAAGCTTTTTATTCTTACTAGTGTTAAGATATGCGAGTGCGTGTGTATCTCGTTTCAACAAAGTATAAAATTTTAAAATTTATATAAATACTAAATTAAAATTTACACTTGAGTTATAAAACAAAAATTAAAAAATTGTAAGTTTTCCAAAATGGTGTGATTGGTGATTCCATTTGGTTAACTCATAAAAAAATAAATTTGTCTCACAAAGGTCTTCCGTAAAATCAGTTAATATAATCTAGCTTAAAATTTGTTATATTTTTGTTGTTTATTTTGTAATTTTTTTTTTGCATTTATCTTTCACTATATTTAGCTTAAAGTATATATATTTATATGTATATCGCCTCATGTTTTACTCTTGTTTTGTAGATTTTCGATGTAAGTTGCGTTGATTTATGTTACTTCGGGGTGTTTTTATGCATAGGAATCATCCGAAAGCAATTGAGGGCGAAATGATTGAAATTTGTTTATTAAATAATCCATACCCATAAAACCCAACACATACACCCATCTATACTAACATTATAACCCATATTATTACCCATACCCATACCCATCCCCAACTCAACTTAAACCATAACCCACTTAAACCCAAAACACCCAAATTCCAAAATTTTTAAAAAAAGAAACGCTCCTCTCTCTCTCTCTCTCACTATTCTGACGCGTCGACTTCTTCTTCTCCTCTCTCAAATTTTCTCAAGTTTTTCTCTTGCTATCATCCTACTACAGGTATCTTCTTCTTCTTCTTCTTCTTCTTTTTGTATTTTAATTGGTAGATAACAATGTACATCCCATCTCCCAAGTGCCTTAATACTCAAATTTTCTCCTATGTAGTTTCTTAAGATTTCTTTTTGGTAGGTGGTCCAGATTGGTCGAAAATTGTGTGGTTGTTTTGTTACGGAGTAGTAAACTAAAATTTTCTCTACTTCGTTGAAATTTGGGAAGGCCACCGTGTTCCACCATTATTAAACTAGAATGCACACACTTTATGCCCACAAGGTGTTTGTTAAAATGTTTGAATGAAGATTTTGGTGTATTGGTGAAGTCTGAGTAACCAAGTATATTTGTGTATGAATTTGGGCAAGTGTAGGGTGTGTGGGGATGATTTTACATGCTAGGGAGCTTGGCTTTGATGCAAACATGTTCCTATACGATGTATCTTATATAATGTATGTTGAAGAATGTGTAGACTTGACTAATTTAGTGTAGTTGTGGTAGTTGTATAACATATGTCTCTTGCTTACATTAAGGTGAATTCACTAAGCCATGGTCACTTACTTTTGTGTATGTCATTTATGAGTGCCTTTTAGCTGTTGTGCGGCATGGGAAAGTCTTGAGTACCCATAGCTTTGAAGTGCAACACTTGTGCATTTTAGATCAAAATTGTGAAGTATTGTACATTGCGCTTTAGATTATAAGTATGGGGTCATTTTTTGACTTGCGCGACAACCTTAGGCATACTTCTTGATGAGTTCTCATATTAATGCTTATTTGTGTCGCAGGATATTATGGCTCGTGACAGTTCTAGAATAGGCAAGGGAATTGGCAAGTCCTCCACCACTTCCCCCGCGCCCAAAAAGCGAAGCGAAAGCAAGGAGAAGGATCCTCGCGGAAAGCTAAAGGCAAACAAATTGCCGAGGGATCATAGTAGGCACCATTGAGATAGAGGCCTCACTTGGATTTGGTAAATGATGCGGCTATTGCATGGCATATGGACTTCGTGCCATATAGACGGTACATCTCTGACATGGGAATTAACAACAGCGACTGCACTCGAGCTAGAGTGTGTGTCATATTCTTTTTGATGACTGGCATACACATTAATGTGGGTGATATTATGCTCGGTGAGATGACCCACTCGAGATTTGGGCTGCAAATTAAGAGATTCTTCTTCGGAAACTTACTCACTCAATATATGCTATCGTGAGGAGTGTCGGAGTACCCTGGATATGATGAGGTGGTGGAGGCTCCTACAGGGCTTTTGGACATCACATCTTTGTTGGAGACATCATCTAAGCTCACGCAGGCTGCAAGGAACGAACGAGACGAGATGAGACGAGAACTTCAACAGGTACCTCTATAACTCTTTGAATTTATTGATGAGAAAGGTTGGTATCTCGGACGATGAGCATGACTTGTCAAGTTCGTCCAAGGAGATGCTGGGGATTGCGCCTGGCAGTCCTGTTCACTCGTCGAAGGACGTAAACATGATCAAAGGCTCAGACACAGAGGACGAGGTGGGTGATGATGTTACAGGACCCATGGCTTTGTTGCCTCTATGACTTGGTGATGATGTGCCCGGAGCTGCTGATGGAGGGCATGCTGAGGAGGAGGACTCCGACTGACATGGATTTTTCTATTCACCCAACTTTATTTTATATTTTTATATGCATCGGGGACTATGCATACTATATGTGTGGGGTGGGAGGAATACTACTTGTGATGTAGTTTGTATATCTTGTATCAATTTGTTTCTTTTATTAGTTTTAATTTGTTTCTTTTATTAGTTTTAATTTGTTTATTTTATTAGTTTTACTTAGTCAAGTTTTAGTTTAGTTTGTTTTAGAAAAGAAAAAAAAAGCAAAAGAAAAAGAAAAATATAAAGATACAAAAAAAAGAAAAGAAAAAGAAAAAACTCGGACTTTTCCCGACGTTGGACTTTTTAGACAATTTTCTTGAGGGATAAAGTCCGATTAAAAATATCAAAAGATATTTTGTTTTTTTAGGATAGTTAGGTAGTATCCCTTGGTTTTTCTTTGGGCGCCGGTTCTTTTTCAAGGGTGTAGCTCGAACCGGGTACTTTAATTTTCTTTAGGATTAGTTAGGAAGAAAATGAGTTGCTCTGAGCTACCTAGTGACATGTTCGGTGCTGGAACATTAGGCTATGACATACATTCTAGCTTCCCGTAATTATGACGTCTAAGTAAAGTAAATAACCTATTTTGTGACGCTTTAGCTCAGTTGTTTGACTTGTACGCCACATAGTGCAATATTGCTTAATTTTTCTCAATTATGTGTGCTTGCTTTACTCTAGAGTTGAACAGAACCGTCTTGATTGAGTCATGTGTAATGTGTGTGTGAGGATTTGTGATCTTCTATGCTATCCTGTGTAGTCTAGAACTTTCCCTGTGTGTTAATCGAAGCGAAATTGTAAGTTGTGCTAGTCTAGAAGATGACATAGGTGTTTCTTGCTTGATCATAGATGTTCTTGCCACATAAAGATAAAATTTTCCGTTGCTAGTACCTTTGAGCCTATAGACCTTTATTTTGGCAACCACATTACAAGCCATATCCCTATTTTGTTCTGAATTTGAGATTGTTGAACCTTTACCTCCTAAGGCACTTAGTCGCTAAAAGAAGTAAGGTAAGAGATTGGGGAATATCTTTTGAGTGGAACTATGGAAGGGCCCGTTAGTGCACTAAAGTTGAAATCAAACTTCACTAACCGATGAACTTTAATGTATGGAGTGTGAGTAGAAAAAAAAGAGAGAGAAAGAAAAAAATAAAAAATTGCAAGAAAAGAAAAAATGATAGTTAAAGTATGTAGAAAAACACACACCTCCAATCCTTATTAATTTGTGCTAGCGGGAGTATAGAAGTGCTTAAATGAAAAAAGGCTATGTTGTATATGGTTTGTGGCAAGTGAAATGGTTGGGAGGAATATGTCTTTGAATTGTGATTTTTGTGTATTAAAGTGCTTAGGAGGGTTAGTCACTATTCCTAAATGTATCATACCCGTCCTTTAGCCTACATTACAACCTTAAAGTACTAATTGATCCTAGAGTTGGCTCGCTTAAATTAGTAGATATGTACACTACGAGCAAGCTTATGGTACGACCATGAGATGCATATGAATTCTTTGTGAGAGTGAGTGAAATTTGTTCAATGGTGTGATGTACTTAAATTATATTCAAAAGCATATTTGAATGTGTGTACTAGTCTATATTCACTCTTTTGTTTGTTGGTGAGGGTACATGATCTCATGAATGATTAGTAATGTTGTATCTTTCTTGTTGGGTAAGTGCGTGAGTTGAGAGTGCTTAGTGATTACAAGTCGACTTTTGAGGTTGTGTGGTTACAAATAAGTTGTTGGAATTGATTGAATTGAAATGTTATACTTGGCATGCTTAAACGGGAAGAATGTGAATTTTTGTATGTTCATGCTTGATTGCAGGTATCGATCATAGTAAATGGTAGAGTGTATGGTTAAAAGTTGAAGTGATCCTCTATAGTTGAGATTTGTACGTAGTTGGGGGTATATTTGATAATCTTATTGCTCGAGGACGAGCTAGAGTCTAAGTGTGGGGTGTTGATATTTAGCTTAATATATATATATATATATATATATATATATATATATATATATATATATATATATATCTCTTTATGTTTTACTCTTGTTTTGTGGATTTTGGATGTCAATTGAGTTGATTTATGTTACTTCGGGGTGTTTTTATGCGTATGAATCATCCGGAAGTAATTGGGGGCGAAATGAGCGAAATTAGAGCCAAACGAACGAAAAAAGAGGAAGTGCGATTTTCGGCACCACAGGCAGCGCCCCACGCCACCTGTGGCGCCCCAAATAGTCTACTTAAAAAAACAACGCTAGGGCCAGTATGGGGCGCTGGGCTAGGCGCTGATGACGTGAATTGTGTCCAACTTTTCCCAGGACAAAGTTATTTCAGCCCGAGACCTGCCCAGGACAAAGTTATTTCAGCCCGAGACCTGCCCAACGCGTATAAAAGCAAGACTAAGCCTATTTTTGGAGGAGGGACACGACTTTGAAGGAGAATATATGTGGAGGCAAGAACATCATGCTTGAAGGAGGCTTCTAACTAGTTTTTCTTATCTTCTCTTCCTTTAATCTCATAGTTTATTAATTCTAGAGTTTTGGGGTANAGTTAGGTTCTATTTACTATCTATGCTATGTTTGGGAAAGCCGTGTATAGATTAGAGAAGAATTGAAGAGAGCGCGATCTTAACTCTGGGGGGGGGGGGGGGTTGCGGTTAGGATAGGAATATACCTAATCTCCTTGCTTGGTTACTATACAGGAATTATTAATGTGTTTTTGTTAATTCTAATTCCATAGACGTTAGATTAGCTTGAATAGGCGAATAGTACTTGGGGAGAAGGCTACGAGCAATATTAACCTTGTCAACTAATAAACCAGATAAATTAATTTGACGATTTAAGTGAAAAACTCAACGGGATTGTTAGCTAACCCATAGCTCTAGAATATTCACTCACATTGAATTTGTCTTTAAGCTTGTCGTTGTTTTCCTTAATCTCTTAATTTGTTACTCTAGATTAATTTTAGTTAAATATTCATATGTTAGGATTTGCTTGAATAGATTAATTATTTGGTTTAATTAAGTTGATAGTTAATCACAAGTCCCTATGGGTACGATATGTGAACTTACAATCTTATATTACTTGTACGACCACGTTTACTTGCGTGTGTGTCTGAGAGCAACAAACACATTTATGAAATTTTCTGTAAATCATAATTTTAGATTTTCTTACTAGATTATTTTCATGTATAAAATAGCAAGTGCCTTAGTATTAATTTGATTTTTATACAAATTTGTTCGCCAAAAGTTTTATCTTTGAAATATTCAGATCTAAGCTTAAATATATTCTAATAAAGAAAATAAAACTGAAAATATGAAAAGTATATTTTAAATGGATCTACTTCAATAATTCTAAATTCAATTAGAGGTATCCCGAAAATAAATTATGTTTACTTCAAGTCTAAGGGTGTGTTTGGTACGAAGGAAAATGTTTTCCTAGAAAATATTTTCATGGAAAATGATTGGTTTTATCATTCTCTTATTGGGTTGGTCAGTGGAAAACTTTTTTCAGAAAATATTTGTGTTTGGTTAGAGAGTAAAAAATATTTTTTTATGCTAGTCTCCTCCCCCTCTCCCCCCAAGTCCCCATGTTTCCTTTCTCGCCTCCCCTCGCCCCCAAAATATCCAACATTTTCAAGACTCTATTTTCTTCAAGAATTTAATTATTCTTCTAAAAATTCACACAAACCCAAAGTGGGGATGGGGTGGGTAGGCGGGAGTGGGTGCAGGTTGGGGTGTGGGTGTGGGTTGGTGGGGGTTAATGGGGATAGGGGATAGGGTGAAGGTTGAGAAGGAGTTTTGAAAAATATTTTCCCTTCTTTTGATAGAGAAAATATTTTCCCTTCTTTTGATAGGGAAAATATTTTCCTCCAATTAGAGGAAAATGAGTTGGTGAGAAAAATATTTTTCAAAACATTTAAGCCAACCAAACATGAGAAAATTAAAAAATATTTTTCGAAAAACATTTTCCTTCCTACGAAACACACCCTAAATCCCATCAAATTCTTACATATTCAGGTTGAGCATGTCTAAATCCCTTTGAATGCGACTCAACAAAATAAAAGAAAAGTTTACAAACCTTTTAAGACAATACGTGTATTAAGATCATGAAAAATAATTAAATAATTATTTCTTTTTTGGTAATTAAAACATTTTATTACCACTGAGTATATTTACAGCTTAAAAAAAACAAAAAAAAATAGACTCCTACTTCACTGGACATTGAGTCCCCAGTATTGTAGTAGTCTTCACTCACTCGGCAACCTAAACAACAGATCATTCGTTCTAGTTAGCCTAAAGAAACCAGCTAGTGAACAAACTCTCTCCTACTTACTCTAAGGACCACTCATCTATTCCCAACTATTAAGAGTAGAAATTCAAATCTAGTAATCCCCGAGCTAGTTTTGGCTTCCTGCTTCCTCTATAATATATCTCCTGGATACGGTTGTTGTAGCAGGCCTGGTAGTATTGGTGAACACTCTATTGTTCCTTTCTTGCCACACATAATAGATCCTACCAGCCATTGTCATTCTGAATATCTCAACTTTAGCATCCTTTCCCTTGCAATATGTCATAGCCCAGTTAAGTTCAGCCTCCCACTCTAGCGCTTGCTCATTCAGTCCTTGCCATCTAAGAAGTCGCTCCCATATCTCAGCTACAATGTCACATTTGAAAAACATATGGGATATACTCTCATGTGCATTACCACATAAGGGACATGTTTGATCAGTACGAATCTCCCATTTATGTAGTATGTCCTTAGTGTGTAGCCTCTCAAGTGCTACCAATCTTACAATGAACAACCACTTTGGTGATCCATGGTTATTACAAACAAGCCTTCTCCAACTGACTTTTGTGAATGTTCCTAGCATCTTCTGGTACATTTTCTTGGACAGAAAATTCTGCCTTGCTCTGTAGCTCCATGAAAGTGATCCCAGCTCCCTCAAAGTACTTATTTGCTTTGAAAATTTTCTAGACCATCCAAGATGCTTGATTAGTACTGGACTCCAATATTATTCTCCGCTTCCCATAGTATGAATTATGAATGAATCCACTTCACCCATAAATTATCTTTCTTCCTGCATACATTCCATAGCATCTTGCATATAGCTTCCTTGTTCCAGATTGCAATATTTAGCAGATTAAAACGACTAGCAGACAAAGTTAAATATAGTTTGTCCCATGCCAGTAAAGCTTTTTTGGAAATCTATGTTTCCCGTCCATATGAATCTTTTACATATCCTTTCTATCAGCTGCACAACCTTCTTTAGTAGAATAAGCATTTGTGCCCGGAAGACTTGTACTGAAAACAAAACATTCTTCAGTAATTGAACCCTTCCAGCATAGGATAGGACTTTAGCTGTCCATAAGTTCACTCTTTGCAGCATCTTCTCAAGTAAAGATTGACATTGGACGCTTGAGAGTCGCTTAGTACTGAGGGGCACTCTCAGGTAATTAATAGGTAGCTCACTTTTAACAAAGCCCAGGACATCTACTATTTGTTGTTGGATGTCTTGACTAACTCACCCAAAATACACAAAACTTTTGTTCAGGTTAGAAACTAATCCAGATGCAAGGGAAAACTTTTAAAATCATTCAAAAACTGCCTTAACAGACTTAAGATCACCCCTACTAAAGAGGAGAAAATCATCTGCAAATCCCAATTGCACGACTTGAAGTATTGCACACTTTGGCTAAAACTTGAAACCCTCTGTTTTCTTCATATTCTATAATAGCCTGCTCAAGTACTCCATCACCAGCACAAACAGGTAAGGGGATAAAGGGTCCCTTGCTTTAGTCCTCTTTTGGCTTCAAAAAGTTCAGATAACCTACCATTAATCATAATAGAATATGAGACTGTTCTGACACAGTTCATGATCCATTTAACAAACAAAGCAGGAAAATTTAGTTCAATAAAGATTTTCTCCAAGTATACCCACTCAACTTAATCATATGCTTTTTGCATGTCAACTTTCATCATACAGCTGGGAGAAATATTTTTTCTACCATAACCCTTCACTAGCTCATGACTTAGAATCACATTATTAGTGATAACCCTTCCTGGCACAAAATCCCCTTGACTATTGTCAACCAATTGATCTATTACCTTCTGCAATCTATTAGTAATGATCTTCGATATTATTTTATAGAATACATTACAACAGGATATAGGCCTATACTCTTTGATTGTGGAATGATTTATCACTTTAGAAATTAGTGTAATAGAGGTGCAGTTTATAGGTCTATGCATATTAGAAGTATTGAAATAACTCATTACAGCTGCAATTATGTCTCCCCTAATCAGATGCCAAGCCTTTTTGTAAAAGTATGCATTATATCCATCACTAGAGCTTTCTGATCACCAATTCCTTAGATTGCAACATTCACATCCCCCCTTGTAATGGGAGCTATAAGTTGGAGATGTTGATCTCTGTTCAGAGTGGAACCTTTCCTCGTTACATCTGACTGCACACATGGAAGTTGGCTAGTGGATGTTCCTAATAGTTGCTTATAGTAACTTGTTATTTCATCCTCAATCCACTTGGAATCTTGCAACATATCACCATTAGCATTTATAAGGCTTCTGATGGAATTTTGGACAATTATATTTTTCATACATGCAAAGAAATAGGCAGTGTTAGAATCCCCCAACCTGATCCATTGTACTGTTGAATTTTGCCTTGCAATACTTTCATTTATGTTAGACCACTTCTCTACTTGTTCTTTAATTCGCGTCTCTTCATGGAATGAAGCTTGATGTTGTGTATGATTTCTTATTTGGCCTTGCAGTTTAGACAATTGAGTTCGATATCCATCCCATTATATTCAGTACTATTCATCTATTTTAGATCCACCTTCACTATTTTTAATTTGCCTCACACATCATACATAGAGGCTTCCATATCATTAGCTCCCTATCTCTCCTTCACAGTCTTCGAAAATTCTAGATGCTCTGCCAGACAGTTAAAGAACTTGAATGGTTTAGGCCCTTTACTATCTCACCCCTCAAAGATGATACTTATAGGGGAATGATCGGAACAAGAAGGGTCTAAAATAATAGCTTTATACTGAGGCCACTTATACATCCAATCAACATTTACTAAAGCTCTATCAATTCTACTATAAACGTGGTTGTTTGTCCAGGTAAAAAAATCTTTTCCCTTCTTTGGTTATTTCCGAAAAGATCGAAATAAAATGACCACAATTTTGGTTCCTCTACTTTTTTTTTGAAAAGAATAAAAAAAAGGGGTTGGGGGGGGGGGGGGGGGAAAAATTTGCCCACATTCTTGAGTTTTGTCATGCCTGTCTTTTGTAAGAAATCGTTGAAGTCCTGTATTTTCACTTAGTTGACTGGGATTCCATTCCACCTTTCCTTAATACTGTTGATGTCATTAAAGTCTCCCATCGCAACATATGGTCCTTGTTGCGTACTATGAATTCTTTCCAATTCACTCCATAACTCTCTTCTATGTTGTATAGTTTGTAAGCCATATATAGCAGAGAAATCAAACTCAATATTGTCAAAAAAGACATTTACTCTTCCATAGATACATTGGCTACTTGCACTCAAAATATTGAAATGACATTGCTTTGGGTCCCAAATCACCCAATTTCTACCTTTCCCATTAGCTTCGTAGTTGCAACTACATCCCCAACCTACATCAATCCTCTTCATAATTTTTGGAGCTAAAGGTTCCTTAACACTGCGTACAATAATAGCTAGCAGTCTTAATTTATTCTCTATGATAAACCTCCTTACCTCTTTCTACTTATACACCTTATTGAGCCCCCTGATATTCCATGTGACTAGCTTCATGTGGTCACATGTTGAGGTAGTACACCCCCTTCTTTCCTCTGCATATCACAATCTTTCTCTTTGCAAACAACATCCTGTCTAAGGTTTTGGTTAGTACTAACATCTAATGGACCAAACACATTGGTGGTGATAACTCTGTTATGCATAACACTCTCGTTGTTTCTTGATGTTGACTTTCCTCTAGATGCAACCCATTCAACCTCCTGATTGTGCATCTGCACAAAATGCTGTACACTTCCATTCTCCCTAATTTTTTGATCCTCTATTGTCTTCTTAATGGGTTGTTGTTTCAATTGCATCTCCTTTTGGGTTTCAACAGGTTTCACATTTGCATGTTGTTGCACCTGGATACCCCTAATGGCCTCTTCCCCATATTGTAGAAGTTGCATTTGAATCCATATCATGTTCTTATGCTTTTGTACTTGCATCTTCTCCTTCAATCTCCGTTCCAATCTCATTTGTGTCTCCTCAACTTAGCAGATGTGGCCCAATTTTAGACATGGTGGACAATATTTCGGCTTCCAGTCATACTCCACTACTTGCTCGAAGTATCCCCCATTTGGCTCTTGGAGTCATGCTAGTAGGCAGTTCCCTAGGTGACATCCATTTTCTTACCAAACTTCAAGCATAAGAAATACTATCTGCCCTAGTGGTGCACTTATCAACATAGATAGGTTTGCCAATTTCGCTATCTATCCTGCTTAATGTAATATTTCCCTAGCAACTTAGAGGCAAATCTGGCAATCGAACCCATAAGGGGATAACACTTAGCACCTCTTTGTCCAGATCAAAATTCTCAGACCAAGTTTTAACAATTAGCGGTCTGTTATTGATCGTATATGGGCCAGAATATAGGACTGCATCTCGATCTTCCATACAAGTAATATCGTACCACAAAATAATCATTATTATGATAGTATACCTTTGGTTTTTCCGCAAAATTCCAGTATGTAGCAATGAACCTTTCAAAATCACCAATTTAGGAGAATCTCCCACTACATATAGGATTGTTGCCTCCCTCCACTTTGCCGCCTCAATTTCAATCTCATTTTTCTGTAATTGAACCACCTTTTCTCCATCCACCATATGTAACGAACCGACCTGTCATTTTGAGAATTTACGTCTTCGGTGGCTTAAGGTTATAGCTCTGCATTATATATTATGGCTTGCATGTGTGGTCGAGCTCGATTTTTGGATGTTTCGGGTGGTTTAGAAGGATGATTCTTGTTTTAGAAGCTTAAGCGGTAAGAATTGACCGGAGTTTGACTTTTGTGTATTTGATCTCGGAACAGAGTTTTGATGGTTGTGTTAGGTCCATATGGTTATTTTGGACTTGGATGTATTCCCCTATTTGCATTTGGATATTTTTGGAAGGTTTCGACACTAATTGGCGAAAGTTAGAAATTTGAAGGTTGGGGATGTTCATAAGTTTGACCAAGAGTTGCCTTTGATGATATTGAGTTCGGATTTTGGTTTCAAGAATTGAAATAGCTTAATTATGGTATTTTTGACTTGTGTGAAAAATTTGGGCTCATTCCGGGTTGATTTGATACGTTTCAGAATGATTTTTGCAAGTTGGAAGATTAAAAGTTCATTAAGCTCGATTTGAGGTGCGAGTCGTGGTTTTGACGTTGTTCGATGTGATTTCAGGCATCTAGTAGGTCCCCGTTATGTTATGGAATTTGTTGGTATGTTTCAACGGGGTACCGAGGGCCCCGGGCGTGTTTCAGACGAGTTTCGGATCAATTGGATCACATTGGGTGAGGCTGGTTTGTGCAAGAGTTCTGATGTGGTCGCACCTGCGGACCACTGGGCGCAGGTGCGATGGTCGCAGGTGCAGAGATGTTGGCGCAGAATTGCATTTTGGGTAGGCCAGGTAAGCCCGCATATGTGGAGAATAAATCGCATCTGACTATGCGCAGGAGCGGGCTGTGAGGCACAAAAGCGAGGGAGTCTCGCATAAGCGGAAGGTTTGTCGCGCCTGCAAAGTCACAGAAGTACAGAAGTTTTCGGCATGTGCGATGGTTGGGGTTTGGTGGTTTTTGCAAAAGCGAGTTTTTGGTCGCAAAAGCGATGCCGCAGAAGCGGCTAATGATTAGATGCGAAAGGTTTGGGCAGAAGCATATATTCGAGGGTTTGACCATTTTTACCACATTTTGAGTGTTAGACATTGGATTTGGGTGATTTTTGAGGTGTTCTTCACATAGTTGATTGGGGTAAGTGCCCTTTATCCGGAATTGAATATATTTCATGGTTCCATAATTATTTTTATCATTAAAGTAGTGAATTGAATGGGAGAAAATGAGAATTTTGTGAAAACTTTCAAGAATATAAAATGATGATTTGAAAGACGATGTTTTGTCGGAATTTGATAATTTTGGTATGGTTGGACTCGTATCGGAATATGAGTTCAGATTTTATGATGTTTATCGAGTTACAAGGTGTGAGCCTAGGGTTGACATCTTGGATTTGTTTCCTATGGTTTTTATTCATGAGATGAAGTTATTTTGGCCAGATTTGAATCGTCCGGAGGTTGTTTCACACGAGGAGATCATTATAGAGTATCAGTCTAGATTTTTTGAAGTAAGCATCTTACCTAACTTTGTGTGGGGAAACTACCCTTTAGGATTTAAGTCATTTGTGCTAATTGTGTCATGTGAAGTCCATGTACGCGAGGTGACGAGTGCGTACTCGGGATTATTTGTGGGAATTTGAACGGTTTAAGCTTTTAGATTCTTATATCCATTAAAAATGAAGTTGTCTTATCATGTTAAATCCCCCACTTGCTAATTCACCCTTACGTGTCTTATTTGGAGTTGATCAATTCATGTTCTACCCTTGTTTCTAATAAACTCTTATGTACCTTAATTGAAGTTATTATTATCTTTTTCGTAATTGCTTATCCTTAATTAAAGTTATTGATGTTTTTTCCGTAATTTCTTATCCTTAATTGAAGTTATTGATGTATTTTTCGTAAATTCTTAACCTTAATTGAAGTTATCGTTGTCTTTTCCATAGTTGCTTAACCTTAATTGAAGTTTTGCTATCCCTTTCATTGTTGACTTATGTTTATTTAGAGTCATTGATTCATGCTATCTATCTTATCGTCAAGTTTTCCTTATGTGGAATCATTGTTGCATATTATCTCTCTCCTTGTCGAGTTATTCTTGTTGAAATCATTATTCTCTGTCGTGTATTTCATTGAGAGCTTGTTCTTCCATTTCTTTGTGTTATGAAGTTCTCGTGTTGACTTACTTGTCATACTCTTGTGTAATTGTTGTTGTTGCTGTTGTACTCAGTGTTGTTGAGCCGAGGGTTATGCGTGGTTGTGGTATTGAAATTGTTTTGAGGAAAAGAGTTAGAATATGAGCACATGTGGTGAAAGTCATTATACTGTATTGTTATGTTTTGGCACACGTGGTATTGTTGAGAGGATTGTCAGGGTGTTTGCACATGACTTGTCCGTGCCATTGGTATTATTGATATGTGCACATGTGGCGTGACAAGGCGGACTGTATATAAATGCGGGTTTGCTCATGTGGTGAGACAAGGTGGAAATATTATTATGTGCGTGGGGAGAGACAAGGCAGGTATTTACTTTATTGTTGTGCATGTGGCAAGACAAGGTGGGCTATGTCAGAGAATGATTTGTGATGACTTGTGATGGCCTTGGGGCATTGTTAGTGACGATATTTGTGTAGTGGTGTGCATACCTTGTGTGAGTCATACATTGTACGTTTTGTGGTGATTCGTTCCTATGTGCCATTCATTGTCTATACTCTTACTTGTTGACTTGAGTTGTGATATGACACTTGCACAAGCATACATGTAATTAATCACCCATTTCGATTTAAGAAGATGAATCCTGATGATATTAACCATTTATATTCACTCTCATCTACTTACCTTCTATGTGAGAGTTATCCTATTGGCACGTGAATTGTATGTGCAATCACAAGTCATAATTATTGTTGGCACGTGAGTTGTCCGTGCAGATATGAGATATTGTCACTCCCTTGGAACGTGAGTCATCCTTGCGGTTGGGCATAAGATGCTAAGAGATTAGGGTTCATGAATTGGGACTCGTGAAATGTGACTATGAGGTGAAGTATCTCGGGAAAGTCCTTGAACAAATTTTGTGTGAAGTGGTTGCGCTTATTGAGTGGTTACTTTTTTTTCCTTATTTGGTTTCATCGAACTTAAACTATATTCAGCTTACTCCACGACGTTATTACCTGTTGTGTCTCGTTGCTAATTGTTACTTTTAGTTTCCTATTACCAACATTATTTCATTATTGTTATCATGCTTAGCTTTATGTTGATATTGTTCCCTGTTAGTTTCATGTTCATACTCGTACAGGTTGTTCAATCTCGTAGGTGTCTTGACTATCCTTTGTAACTACTCCACCGAGGTTAGTCTTGATACTTACTGGGTACCACTGTGGTGTACTCATGCTACGCCTTCTGCATATTTTTTGTGCAGATTCAGGTACTTCGAAGTTGATTGATCACTAGCTAGTTGTTCTGATTTGCTGCGGAGACTTAAGGTATACCTGTTGTCGCATTCACAGGCCTTAGAGTCAACTTCTAAAATTTTATTTGTTACTGTTTATTTATATTCTAGAACAGTTGTAGTTAGAGATTTTCTGGTAAACTCTGTAGAGCTTGTGACTTGTACTACCAGTTTTGGGATTGTTGGCTTTGTATAGAAATTTCTATTTCATAATTAATATTTATTGGTTGAGTTTGCCATTAATTCAGTAAGGGTTAGGATTACCTAGTCCCTATGACTCGATGTCATCACGTCATCCTACGGAGGGAAATTAGGGTCGTGACAAGTTTGTATCAAATATCTAGCTTCATAGGTTCTACGAGTCATAAGCGAGTTTAGTAGAATCTTGCGGATCGTACGGGGACGTCTGTACTTATATTCGAGATGCTACAGAACTATTAGGAAGACTTCACTTCTTTCATTCCTATCGTGCGAATTTATTGATCTTGGAGTTTGAGCCTTTGTCATTCTATTCTCTCACAGATGGTGAGGACACAAACTGTAGTTAATGATGACACTGCCCCCATAGCCGGTCATTCTAGGGGTCGGGGAAGAATCAGAGGCAGAGGTCGAGCAGGAGCACGCACCACGATTGAGGAGCTGCCAGTAGCTCTGGCTGGGATGCAGTCACCGAAGGTTCCTGTTGCTACCCCCGAACTTTAGGAGACTTTAGAACAGTTCCTGTGCATGTTTGGTACATTGGCTCATGCGGGATTGATCTCTGTTGCACCAACTACTTCGCAGATTAAGGGAGGATATCAGACTCCCACCGCCGGTACTCCAGCGCAGCGAGCTCATATTGGTCAGGTTGTGTGGTTCTGGTACAGCCTGTTATTCCAGTTCAGCCTAAGGTCAGGCTAAATGAAATCGAGGAGGAGCAACTTAGATTTGCGATGTTCAAGAAGTATCACCCTCCTATTTTCATTGGTTTTTCTTAAGAGGATGCCCATCGTTTTCTAGAAAAGTGCCTCTATATTCTCCGCACTACAGGTATTGTGGAGACGAATGACGTAACTTTTACTACATTTCAAATTAAGGGAGCATCATATCAGTGGTGGCGAGCGTACGAGTTGGGTAGCCTGGCTGATGTAGCTTCACTTTCATGGACTCAGTTCTTAGAGATGTTCTTTAAAGAGTTTGTTTCCTAGATTCTTCGGGATGCATGGCACGCAGATTTTGAGCAGCTGCGCCAGGCACTCTGTTAATGTCAAGAGCATGCCGTTAGATTCAGGGATTTTTTCAAACATGCACCTGCTTTGGTTTCTGTAGTTAGAGAGCGAGTCCGTAGATTCATTGAGGGGCTCAGTCATGGTATCAGATTTAGCATAGCTCGGGAGTTGGAGATGAATATTCCATTCCAGCAGGTGATAGAGATTGCTCACAGATTAGAGGGCATGAGGGTTCGGGATGGAGAGGTCAGGGAGGCTAAGAGGTCTCGCTGACCATGAGGCTATACTTGTCCCTATTTTGGAGGTAGGGTACGACATGGTAAAGGGTTCGTGGGTCAGCCAGTTCCGTT
Source organism: Nicotiana paniculata (assembly GCA_005239505.1). Lineage (NCBI taxonomy): Eukaryota > Viridiplantae > Streptophyta > Magnoliopsida > Solanales > Solanaceae > Nicotiana > Nicotiana paniculata. Next base: position 8,326 of record ML326605.1, on the reverse strand, counting down.
TGCACTTCAATCTTCGCACGGTATTCCAGATACCCATAGGTCTCAGAGTACCCGCGACAGATAGCTTCCACAGTCATGCCAGTGGAGGGGCTGCTTTGAGTGTGGACATACCAGCCACAATGCGAGATATTTTTCCAGACTTTGGACAAATGTGACACAACTGGGTGTTCATGGTATGAGTTCTGCTCTAGTTGTTTCTACCCTTGCACTGCCAGCTACGAGTGTAGGTTAGGCGGGTAGAGGGCACCCAAGAGAGCGAGGCCCGACCCGTTGATATGTTTTCTATGGTAGGGCTGAGGCCGATGCACCAGATGGTATTTTTACATGTATGGTTTCGATTGTTATAGAGGATCATCATTCTTATTTTGATTTGATTCTGCTTATCAGAGTGAGTCCTCTCTTGCTTCACATTTGGGTGAGTCTCGTGATTTTGTACTTTGATTATGTGTTTACTCCTATTGGGAGATTCTATAGGGGTAGCCCATGTCTATCATTTTGTTTTATTCTTTATGGAGAGCTATGGGACTAGAAGTGACTTTCTGTTACCCATTACGGTAGGTTTTGATGTGATTTCGGGGTGGTTGGTTCCGATTTGTGATTTAGATGCTCTACCGGTGTGGGAGTTAAGTATGTGTTGACGTTGTTAGCGAAAATTGAATTAGTGGAAGGTTTCGCTTGGTATTATGTGTATACTACTTGTGATTCGGAGCTGAGGACGAGATCCTCACATTTTCAAGTGGTTGATATGTTTGAACCGGGCTGCGGGCCGCGGTGGAGTTATATTGGGATGCGACCCTTGTGGCTAGTTCATATATTTTGATTCACCTTTGTGGAATTTATTCATAAGTATGGTATTGATAGGGAGTTGTGCCTGTCAGGCTTGTTTGATAGTTCTCTCATGTGTTTCTCTTTGCATATTAAGTTATATTCGCATTGTGCTTATTGGATCTTTAGCTTGCGAGGTGTGTGCCCAGGTGGAATTAGATGTGACTTGTTGATTTGGGTGAATGGTTATGAGATCCTCGTGTTTCTTGCATCTTTGTCAGTGTTGTGAAGGTCTAGGACAAGGTTTTAGCTGAGATGAGGTTATTCGCCGGTGTTGTATTTGATTATGGGCAACTATTGTGGCCAAAGTTATTTTTATGGGCATATGTGTGATGTGTTACATCGTGTGTTTGTACCGTTTGGGTGTAGGCATGAGTTGTTGCAAGTGGTTGAGGCTGATATCGTGTGTTGATGTGGGAATCGGGTCTTTTGGAAATGATCGGATGGTGAGAAATTTAGTTCTAAGGTTACCAGTATGAGCGGAAAGAATGATTTTCAGTTGGGCCTATGTGGATTGGGGTGACGTGAGATCACTCGCGAGCATATGTATGGTGAGTACGTAGTGATTTAATGACTTCGAAACGATTCTTGGCACGTTCGAGGACAAACATTTATTTAGGAGGGGGAGGACGTAACGACCCGACCGGTCATTTTTTGAGAATTTGCATCCTGTTCGATGACTTAAGGTCTCGAGTAGCTCTGTATTATGTAGTATGGCTTGCGTGTGTGACCGAGCTCGATTTTTGGATGTTTCGGGATTAGTTTACAAGAATGATTCTTATTTTAGAAGCTTAAGCGGTAACTGTTGACCCGGAGTTTGACTTTTGTGTATCTCACCCCGGAACGGAGTTTTTGATGCTTCTGTTAGGTCCGTATGGTAATTATGGACTTGGGCGTATGCTCGAATTTTCATTTGGATATTCATGGAAGGTTTCGGCACTAATTGGAGAAAATTGAAAATTTGAAGGTTGGGAATGTTCATAAGTTTGACCGAGAGTTGACTTTGATGATATCGGGTTTGAATTTTAGTTCCGGCAATTGGAATAGCTTCGTTATGGCATATGGGACATGTGCTAAATTTGGGTTAACTCCGGGTTGATTTGATACGTTTCGGCACAAGTTTTGGAAGTTGGAAGATTTAAAGTTTATTAAGTTTGATTTGAGGTGCAATTCGTAGTTTTGACGTTGCTCGATGTGATTTGAGGCCTCAAGCAGGTCCGCATTATGTTATGGAACTTGTTGTTATGTTTCAACGGGGTCCCGGGCGTCTTTCGGACGAGTTTTTTATCAATTGGATCATATTGGGTGAGACTGTTGTGCAAGAGTTCTGGTGTGGCCGCACCTGCGGACCACTGGGCGCCGGTGCGGAGATGTTGGCGCAAAAGTGCATTTTGGGAAGGCCAGATAAGTCCGCAAATGCCGTGAATGGATCGCATATGCGTAAGCTTAGAAGAGGCCTGTGAGGGCAGAAGCCAGGGAGTCTCGCATACGCGGAAGGTTGTCACGCTTGCGATGTCACAGAAGCAGAGATGTTTTTCCCCGGCATGATGGTTGGGCTTCTGTGGTTTTTGCAGAAGCGATTTTTTGGTCGCAAAAGCGACGCTGCAGAAGCGGCTAATGTTTCACAGATGCGAAAAGGTTTGGGCAGAAGCATATATTCGAGGGTTTAGTCATTTTTACCATATTTTAAGTTGTAGACATGGGATATGGGCGATTTAGGAGGGGTTCTTCACGTGTTGATTGGGGTTAGTGTCCTTTATCCGGAATTGATTATATTTCATGATTCCATAATTATTTTTATCATTAAAGTAGTGAATTGAATGGTAGAAAATAGGAAATTTTGTGAAAACTTTCAAAAATGTTAAATGATGATTTGAAGGACGATTTGTTGTAGGAATTTGATAATTTTGGTATGATTGGACTCGTATCGAAATGCGTGTTCAAATTTTATGAATTTTATCGGGTCCGAGGTGCAAGCCCGGGGTTGACTTTGTGGGTTGACATTTTAGAAAGATTGAAGCTTTATTATCCGGATTTATTTCCTATGGTTTTATTCATGAGATGAAGTTATTTTGGCTAGATTTGAGACGTCCGGAGGTTGTATCACACGAGGAGGTCGTTTTAGAGTATTGGTCTAGTTTATTTGGAGTAAGTATCTCGCCTAACTTTGTGTGGGGGAGCTACCCTTAGGATTTAAGTCATTTGTGCTAATTGTGTCATGTGAAGGCCGTGTATGCGAGATGACGAGCACGTACTCGGGCTTATTTATGGGAATTTGACCACTTTAGGCTCTAATATTCTTATGTCCATTAAAAATGAAGTTGTCTTATCATGTTAAATCCTCCACTTACTAAGTTCATCCTTACATGTCTTATTTGGAGTTGATCGATTCATGTTCTACCCTTGTTGCCAATAAACTCTTATGTACCTTAATTGAAGTTATTATTATCTTTTCCGTAATTGTTTATCCTTAATTGAAGTTATTGATGTCTTTTCCGTAATTGCTTATCCTTAATTGAAGTTATTAATGTCTTTTCTGTAAATTCTTAACATCAATTGAAGTTAACGTTGTCCTTTCCATAATTTCTTAACCTTAACTAAAGTTTTCTATCCCTTTCATTGTTGACTTATCCTTATTTGGAATCATTGGTTCATGCTATCTCTCTTATCGTCAAGTTGTACTTATGTGGAATCATTGTTGCACATTATCTCTCCCCTTGTTGAGCTATTCTTGATGAAACCATTATTCTCTGTGTTATCTTTCATTGTGAGCTCGTTCTTCTATTTCTTTGTGTTATGAAGTTCTTGTGTTGACTTACTTGCCATACTCTCGTGTAATTGTTGTTGTTGTTATTGTACTCAGTGTTGTTGAGCCAAGGGCTATGTGTGGTTTTGGTATTGAAATTGTTTTGAGGAAACATTATGGAATATGTGCACATGTGGTGAAAGTCATTATATTGTGTTGTTATGTTCTGACACACGTGGTATTTTTGAGAGGATTGTCGGGGTGTTCGCACATGAGTTGTCCATGTTATTGTTATTATTGATATGTGCACATGCGGCGTGACAAGGCAGGCTATATATAAATGTGGGTTTGCGCATGTGGCGAGACAAGATGGGAATATTATTATGCGCGTGGGGTGAGACAAGGCAGGCATTTACTTTATTGTTGCGCATGTGGCGAGACAAGGTGGGATATGTCAGGGAATGATTTTTGATGACTTGTCATGGCCTTGGGGAATTGTTAGTGACGATATTTGTGTAGTGGTGTGCATACCTTATGTGAGTCATACATTGTACATTTTTTGGTGATTGGTTCCTATGTGCCATTCGCTGTCTCTACTCTTACTTGTTGACTTGAGTTGTGATAGGACACTTGTACAAGCATACACGTAATTAATCACCCATTTTGGTTTAAGAAGATGAATCCTGATGATATTGACTATTTATATGTACTCTCATCTACTTGCCTTCTATGTGAGAGTTATCCTATTGGCACGTGAGTTGTATGTGCAATCACAAGTCATTGTTATTTTTGGCACGTGAGTTGTCCGTGTAGATATGAGATATTGTCACTCCCTTGGCACGTGAGTCGTCCTCGCGGTTGGGCATAAGATTCTAAGGGATTAGGGTTCATGAATTGGTACCCGCGAAATGTGATTATGAGGTGAAGTACCTCAGAAAAGTCCTTGAACAAATCTTGTGTGAAAGTGGTTGCGCTTATTGAGTGGTTACTTGTTTTTCCTTATTTGGTTTCATCGAATTTAAATTATATTCAGCTTACTCCACGACGTTATTACCTGTTGTGTCTCGTTGCTAATTATTACTTTTAGTTTCCTATTACCAACATTATTTCATTATTGTTATCATGCTTAGCTTTATATTGATATTGTTCCCTGTTAGTTTCATGTTCATACTCGCACATGTTGTTCAATCTCGTAGGTGTCTTGACTGTCTCTCGTCACTACTCCACCGAAGTTAGTCTTGATACTTTCTAGGTACCACTATGGTGTACTCATGCTACGCTTTATGCATATTTTTTGTGCAGTTTCAGGTACTTCGGCGTTAGTTGATCACTAGCTAGTTGTTCGGGTTTTGCCGTGGAGACTCAAGGTATACCTGATGTCGCGATCGCAGGCCTCGGATTCACTAATGACTTTGAATCCTAGATTTACCACGCACTCGGGAAGATTGTAAACCAAACATATTGAGAGGCCTAACTCCGGTAAAAATACAAAGACAACAAACTGCGAAACAAAAATGAAGAGTTGAGTTCAAAAGCAATGAGAAAATTCTTGCAGATTTTTAGGATGGACATATCATAAAAAGGTATGGATGATGCTAAACATAAAAAAGACAGTAGTAGCTTCATTCCCACGTGTCTTTTAGGGTAGCCTAAGAACTGTCCAAAATGAAGATTCATTTCTGTAATTTTACTTTGTACTGTTTATTTTTATTCTAAAACATTTGTATTTAGAGATTTTCTAGTAAACTCAGTAGAGCTTATGACTTGTACAACAGTTTTGGGATTGCTGGCTTTGTATAAAAAATTTATGTTCCATATTTTAATAATTGCTGGTTGAGTTTTCTATTAATTTAGTAAGTGTTAGACTTACCTAGTCCCGAGGTGCCATCACGATATCCTACAGAGGAAAATTGAAATCGTGACACCATAATATGGAGAATATACGACTGATTCATGCCTCGAGCATCTAGTTTGTTCCCCGTAAATAAGCTAGCCTAACTTTTCTCCTCATTTTAGGGTAAATCAAGTTTCCTCCGTGCTGGCGGTGCTTCTTCCTTGCTTTACCCTTTGCTCTCACTCAGAATTGTGGTTTTAGGGCTCTGAGTAGGAAGCATCTGGGTTTTCATCTGGTTATGCACGTTCATAGTCGAGCTCACCGGAGTGATTAAGTTCAAATTTGGTCCACTAGAGCTACTTCCCGGTTGCGAATTATTCGTCATCCCTATTAGAGAGATGCAATCTTTCAACAATTTCATCTTCTCCGTCATTTGTACCGTCGTACTCTTCTTCGCCTGCCTCTAGGCATTTTCCGACGAAGGTGTAGGATAGTTCACCCTATTGTGCGCCTTGAGAGAGATCCTAGAAAATATGACTATTTATACATTTTAGAAAAATAATTATTGATTATTTCGTCAAGTATAAACTATATTTTAAATGATAAAAAGGATGAATGACATTTAGCTAAAGATCTTCGTGCTTTTAATAAAAATATTTTTAGGGTACGTGCTTTGCGTGTGTATCTATATTAGTAAGTATATAATTAAAAAAATAAAATTAATATTATACAATAATGTGTTTGAGTTGTGAAATAAGGATTAAGAAAAAAGTATAATTTCTTGAAAATGATTAATACTGATCATATTTAGCTAGATCAACGAAAGAAAAAATCATGCCATATACAAGTCATATGCATATAAGCAAACACTAATAGGATAAAATTCTAAAAAAGATATTGATAAAAAACATAAATTCAAACAGATAAATTTAACCTCAATTTTGATCAACCCTAAATATCCTTAAATACCGAAGAAGTAGTCGTCGTCGTTTGATTTTACTGACTTTACCGATGATTCTCTTGCCTATTCTTTTGTGGGCTTTGTCGTTTATGATTTCCGTAAAAATTACGCGGGGCACCCTATTTGGTCGCCCCCATTTAACTTATACCCGCTTTTTAAAAAACTTTTAACTTGTACCCACTTTTTAAATAACTGCAGCTCCCCTTTCCCTCGCTGAGCTGAAGTTCACTAGTTAAGCTGGAGTTCGCCAGTTATAAAGACAAAACTTCAGCATACGGGGCTGAAGTTCCCCAGTTACAAAGACAAAAATTCAGTTCTAGAGCTGAAGTTTCCCAGTTACAAACTTCAGCTCTAGAGCTAAAGTTCCCCAGTTTACAAAGACAAAACTTCAGCTCTAGAGCTGAAGTTTTGTCTTTGTAAACTGGGGAACTTCAGCCCCGTATGCTGAAGTTGTTGTCATTATAAATTGGGAACTTCAGCCTCGTATGCTGAAGTTCCCCATTTACAAAAGATAAAACTTCAGCTTTGGAGCTGAAGTTGTTGTCATTATTACTTGGGAACTTCAGCCCCGTATGCTGAAGTTCCCCATTTACAAAAGACAAAACTTCAGCTCTAGTTCCCCAGTGTAACTGGGGGAACTTCAGCCCGTATGCTGAAGTTTTTGTTTTTATAACTGGGGAACTTCAGCCCCGTATGCTGAAGTTCCCCATTTACAAAGACAAAAACTTCAGCTCTAGAGCTGAAGTTCCCCATTTACTAGAGCTGAAGAGTTCGCAAGCTAGTTCAGGCCCGTCTACTAGAATGCTGAAGTTTTGCGTGATTGTCTTTGCTACTTCAGCCCCGCATGCTGAAGTTATGTGCAAAAGAGGGTACAAATGTAATTTTTTTTACAAAGCGGGTATAAGTTAAAACGTGGCACAAAAAGTGGGTACGAATGCAAAAACTCCATGATTTCCTTAGTTTTTTCAAAAAATTTATAAAAATAAAAAATAAAGGTAAAAATTTAAGTTCCTAAAATGATGAATATTGATTTTACCTATTTAACTAACTCAGTGAATGAAGAAACCCATAAACTCAATGAAGTCCTCAATGTCTTAATGAATAGGCCACAAATTGAATTTAACCGAAAGGTAGCGAAGAACAATGCTTCACTATATCTAGATGTGCATAGAAGAACAACAACTTTTTAGGAACAAAAAAGTTAATTAAAGAACTTTTAAAGATTATTACAAAGTTTAAATTGATTCAAATAACTAAAATTATTATTATTATTATTATTATTATTATTATTATTATTATTATTATTATTATTATTATTATTATTATTATTATTATTATTATTATTATTATTATTATCTATACTATTATAAAATTACATCCTTCGTAATTGTATCACATGTTGAGATAAAATTGTAATTGCAACTATATATGTATTTCTTTGTGATTATGTTAGGAATTTGCCTAACAGTGAAATTTGAATTCAACTGGAGGAATTAAGATTGTGCCAATTATGCATCGTCAATGACATGATATTATATTTTTTCAGCTCATAATTTTGGCTGAAAAAAATTCAATCGGACAAAACATAGGCAAGACCTACTCTGAAGGAAATAATCGCTACATAGTGAATTTTAAACAAAAATCTTACATTGGGTTATATTAGAAGACAAACGCTTGAGGAGCTCTGGCGACAGGAGAACTGCGAAGAAATAGTTTCGTGAGTTCTTCAATGGCCTCTCCGGCCGGCGACCAGCCACCTCCAACGGCTGGTTAGCCCTCCCAAGCACCTCCCATCATTCATAACAACAATACATCAACACCCAAGCCACTAGACTACTCGACAATTCTGAAACCAACCACGATCAATGCAACAATTCAAGCAAAACAGTGCACTGTTGAGCCAATTCCTTTACGTCGAGCAGTGTTGTTACAAGGACAGCCTATGGTGAAGTTTACAGAA
>MDKI01005580.1:0-46872 GCA_005239505.1 Nicotiana paniculata | reverse complement strand
CTTTAAGTGGAAAAACTCCCTTATCCCACCCTTATTGGAGTGTATAAAAAAGGAGGTGTGACACACACAAGTCTAAAAACATCATACGGACTTGCTCCTGCGATCAAATCACAAAAATAACATTTCAAACTACGAATTCGACCTCAAAACTCATGATTTTTCTCAAGAACACTTCAATTTCACTATTTCTCAACCGGATGTCCGAATCACGTCAAATCAATTCTGATTCTCACTAAATTTCACAGATAGGACTTAAATATCATAACAGACTTGTACCGAACTCTGGAACCAAAATACGGGCCCGATACCAACGATTTCACACATTAATTTATTTCTTTATTTCCTTAATAATCCAGCAAAATAATTTTCTTCAAAAAATTGATTTCTAAAGCTAGGGACCTCGGAATTTAATTCCGGGCATACGCCCGAGTCCCATATTTTACTGCGGGCCTCCTGAGATTGTTGGAACACAGATTCGGGTCTGTTTACTAAAAATGTTGATCCGAGTCAACTAAAACTAAAGTTTAGATTCCAAAATTATTATTTCTTATAATTTCACATAAAAGCTTTCTGGTTTTACGCTCGGATTGTACACGTAAATTGAGATAAATAACTTTAATCTTTTTAAGGCTAAAGAGCCTGAAAAGGAGTCTTAATTCATAAGATGATTGTGATGACCCAAAAGGTCATCTTGTGTAATTTAGCAAAAATTGTGTTTCGAAGCTCCGAAAGCCTCCATTAATCTCACCTCGATGTGCGTGCACAACCCGAGCATGTATCCGGGAAGTCTATATGTGTAAATATGTTGAATAGTTGAATTTATGATAATTAATGGAATAAAGTTGACTTTGGTCAATATTTTTGGTAAACAGACCTGAACCCGTGATTTGACGATGCCGGAGGGTACGTAGGAAAATATGGGACCTGGGCATACGCCCAGAATCAAATTTCGAGGTCCCAATCCCGAGAAATGAATTTTTAAAGAAAAATATTTTCTGAAAATAAGAAAGACTTTTGGAAATGAACCTTGATGTGAAATCTGTGTTACCGAGCCCGTATTATGGTTCCGAAGCCCATAACAGGTTTGATATATGTTATGTGAGTTATCTGTAAGATTTGGAAAGAAACGGACTTGGTTGGACGTGTTTCGGATCAAAATTGGAGAATTTAAAAGTTTATGAAGTTTGAGAAAATTCTATGGATTTTGAGTTTAATTCATTGTTTTTGATGTTATTTTAGTGGTTTAATTACACGAATAAGTTTGTAGGATGATTTTGAAGTCGTGTGTATATTTGATTTTGAGCCCCGAGGGCTCGGGTGAGTTACGGGTAGGTGTCGGGGTGCAAAAGAGTTGGAAAATCTGGTGTTTTAGGATGTATATGGTGTCCAGTCATTTCTTCTCCGCGATCACGGTGTGTTGCACGCGATCGCGATATGAATTTTGGGAAGGGGTTCAATTTTCTCTGCATGATCTCAAAGAGCTGAGTGCGAACGCGGAGCCTTAGGGTTTAGCTCTATGCGATCGCACCCCTATGTCTGCGATCGCGTAAGTCTCTTGTGGGGTTGGGGGTTGGGCAACAATTTGTTCTATGCGAACGCGATCTTTCGTTCGTGATCACGTGGGTCCACGTTCTAGTTCTCTGCGATCGCAATACCTTATTCATGATCGCGTAATTCTGAAACCAGTACTCTCCGCGATCGCGACTCCCTTTCTGCTATCGCGTAGAGTAAATTCGCCCAGTGATTTTTAAGGTTCAAAAACAGAATAGTTACGGGATTAAACCCATTTTTTCAAAACTTCTTCCTCTCCACTCTTCTTGGGCGATTCTTGGGAGACCTTTCCTCCATAACTTCATAGGTAAGTGTTCTTAACTATGTTTTCTTTCATCTTCATCCACTATTATCAGATTCTTGGCCTAAAATCATGGGTTAAAAGGTAGAAATTGGGGGTTTTGGGTAGAGTTAGGGATTTTGGAATTTGGGGGAGTTCAACCTCGTTTAGGGGTCGGATTTCAAAATAAATTGTATATACGGGTTCGTGGGGGAATGGGTGATCGGGTTTTGGTCCGAACCTCGAGTTTGGACCAAGCGGGCCCGGGGTCAAATTTTGGTATTTTTGGAAGAATGATGGGAAATGCATATTTAGGCTTTGGGATTGAATTATTGAGTCATTATTGATATTGTTGAGTCGATTATGTCTAGATACTATCGTTTTGGAGTTGGATTCGAGAGGAAAAGCAGTGCTAGAGGATTGATTTGGATTCTTGGAACTGAGGTAAGTGTTTGGCCTAACCCTAGCTTGAGGGATTAGGTGTTGAGTCATATGTGCTATGTGTTATTATCATGTTCAATGTATAGGTGAGGTGATGAGTACCTATGCCTTGTCATCAAACATGCTCGTGAGGCATATCTTATGGTATATGTGTTTTCTTCGATATCCACTATATTTATGAGGTAGCTTCTATTTTGGAGATTATTCAATTGTTGGAAATACTGAGTTGTGAACACTGTCTATTAGTTGTTCAGTTGAGGATAATTTTGGTTATGTTGTACGTTCAGTGAGATTGGTTATAGCTGGGTCCCTTGCCGGGACGGTGATATTTATGTTATTGTTCCCTTGCCGGGATGTGGTAGATTATGTTTTGTACTGTGATTCTTCCTTGCCAAATTGTTGTTCTGACTATTTTTGGGTAAGGAAGAGTGTAATTCACGAAGGGTGATGTCCTTCCATTATTCATATTAAAAGCACGAAGGTTAATGTCGTGTCGATATAGTGAGGTAAAAGCACGAAGGGTGATGTCGTGCCATTGTTTATATTAAAAGCACGAAGGTTAATGTCGTGCCGATATTGTGAGGTAAAAGCACGAAGGGTGATGCCATGCACTTGTGTTAGTGAGAATCAGAGTAAAGCACGAAGGGTGATGTCGTGCACTTGTTTTGGTGAGAATGAGAGTAAAGCACGAAGGGTGATGTCGTGCACTTGTTTTGGCGAGAATAAAGGTAAAGCACGAAGGGTGATGTCGTGCACTTGTTTATTCTCTGTTGTTATATGATACTAGACGGTTGCCATGTTCTATTACTCAATAGGTGTTTTTCCCCTTTGTACCCTGGCATGTTCTTCCCGTATTTGTACTTAACTGTTTACTTCCTGCCGTTATTTCTATTATATATTATTGAATTACACAGGTGTTTATTATTTGTCGTGTCCTAGTCTCGTCACTACTTCGCCGAGGTTAGGCTCGGCACTTGCTCAGTACATGGGGTCGGTTGTACTGATGCTACACCTTCACTTCTTTATGTTGTGCAGATTACGGTACCGGATCCGGTGGACAGTGATCGAGGGAGTGTCCTTCAGTCCACAGGCGACACTGAGGTAGTCCTGCAAGCGTCCGCAGGCCTTGGTGTCACCTCCTCTCTCATTCCTTTAATTTTTGTCTTCTCTTGTACTTCCAAGACAGTTGTATTGTTTTGTTCAGACTTTATTTTTAGCAAAAAAATCTTAGACTGTTCGTGAATTTGAGACACCAGTCTTAGGGGAATGTTTAAGGAAATTTTGTACGAATTATTATTTAAGATGTTGAATTTCTTACCTTTCGCTTTCTCATATCTAATTGTTCTTATATGCCTCTTTTAAAAATGCTAAACAGTAAAGGAATAAATTGGATTTGCTAGTAACGTTGGCTTGTCTAGCGAGTTCAATGTTAGATGCCATCACGGCCTGAAGGTGGGATTTCGGGTCGTGACAATGACTCTTTGGGTCATCACAACCTCCACCTCTAAAACAAACGTTCGTCCTCGAACGGACATAGAAAATTACTTGAACTGGAAAACAAGTGGGGATATCTACTCTGCATGTCCGACTCGGACTCCCAAGTAGCTGCCTCAACAAGTTGAACTTTCTACTACACTTGAACTGAAGGATAACTCGTTGATCTCAACTGACGAACCTGCCGCTAAAATGGCTACCGGCTCCTCCTCATAAGTCAAATCTTTGTCCAATTGGACAGGGGTGAAATCTAACACGTGGGACGGGTCACCATGATATATCCGGAGCATAGATACATGAAATACCAGATGAATTGAGGATAAACCTGGAGGCAATACAAGTCTATAAGCTACCTCCCTCACTCTCTCAATAATCTCAAATGGCCCGATATATCTAGGGCTCAACTTACCCTTCTTCCCAAATCTCATAACACCCTTCATGGGAGATACCTAAAGTAATACCCTTTCTCCAAACATGAATGCCACATCACGAACCTTACGGTCGGCATACCTCTTTTTCCTAGACTGAGTTGGACGAAGTCGATCATGTATAACCTTGACCTTATCTAAGGCCTCTTGAACTAAGTCTGTACCCAATAACCAAGCCTCTCTTGGCTCAAACCATCCAACTGGTGATCTACATCGTCTACCATATAGTGCCTCATAGGGAGCCATCTGAATGCTCGACTGATAGTTATTATTGTAGGCAAACTTCGCTAACGGCAATAATTGATCCCAAGAACCTCCAAAATCAATAACACAGGCACGGAGCATATCCTCCAAGATCTGATAGTACGCTCGGACTGCCCGTCCGTCTGAGGATGGAATGTTGTGCTCAACTCAACCCGTGTACCCAACTCACGTGAACTGCCCTCTAAAAGTGCGAGGTAAACTGCGTACCCCGATCAGAAATGATAGACACAGGCACACCATGAAGGCGAACAATCTCTCGAATATATATCTCTGACAACCGCTCTGAAGTATAAGTACTTGCCACTGGAATGAAATGTGCTGATTTAGTCAGCCTATCCATAATAACTCAAACGACATCGAACTTCCTCTGAGTCCGTGGGAGTCCAACAATGAAGTCCATAGTGATACGCTCCCACTTACACTCAAGAATTTCTCTCTGCTGAAGCAAACCACCGGGTCTCTGGTGCTCATACTTCACCTGGTGACAATTCAAGCAATGAGCCACATAAGCAACAATATCCTTATTCATCCTTCACCACCAATAATGTTGTCGTAGGTCTTGGTACATCTTAGCAGCACCCGGGTGGATAGAATACTTAGAACTGTGAGCCTCCTCAAGGATCAACTCACGAAGTCCATCAACATCAGGCACACATATACGACCCTGCATCCTCAAAACACTGTCATCTCCAACTGTAACCTTCTTGGCACCACCGTGCCGAACTGTGTCCCTAAGGACCATCAAATGCGGGTCATCATCCTGTCGATCTCTGATACACTCAAATAAAGAAGACTGAGCGACTGTACAAGCTAAAACACTATTGGGTAAAATATCCAACCTCACGAACTAATTAGCCAAAGTCTGAATATCTGAAGCTAACGGCCTCTCACCAACTGGAATGAATGCAAGGCTGCCCATACTCACCGCCTTCCTACTCAATGCATCAGCCACCACATTGGCCTTCCCTGGATGATACAATATATCGACGTCATAATCCTTCAATAAATCTAACCATATCATCTGTCTCAAATTAAGATCCTTTTGCTTGAATAAAAGGATAGAGATAGTGCCTCCAAATCTTCAATGTGTGAACAATGGCTGCCAACTCTAATTCATGGACCGAATAATTCTTATTATTAATCTTCAACTACCGAGATGCATATGCAATCACCCTGCCTTCCTGCATCAATACCACTCTGATCCCAACAGGGGAGGCATCACAATATATCGTGAAAGATCCTGAACCTGATGGTAACACCAACATCAGTGTTGAAGTCAAGGTTGTCTTGAGCTTCTAAAAGTTCGCCTCATACTTATCCGACCATTTGAATGGGGCACCTTTCTGAGTCAATTTAGTCATCGGGACTGCTATAGGTGAAAACCCCTCCACAAGCCGACGATAGTAACCTGTCAAACCCAAGAAGCTCATGATTTCCGTAGTTGAAGTGGGTCTAGGCCAATTCTTGATTGCCTCTATCATCTTAGGATCTACCTGAATACCCTCTTCTGATACTATGTAACCCAAGAAAGATACTGAATCCAACCAGAACTCACACTTTAAAATTTTGCATACAACTTATTATCCCTCAAAGTCTGGAGCGCTATCCGGAGGTGTTGCTCATGCTCCTCCCGGCTACGGGAGTATATTAGAATATCATCAATGAACACTATTATGAAGGAATCCAGATGAGGCTTGAAAACCCAATTCATCAAGTCCATAAAGGCTGCTGGGGCATTATTCAAACCAAAAGACATCACCAGAAATTCATAGTGCCCATACCTCATCCGAAAGGCTGTCTTAGGAACATCAGACGCCCTAATCTTCAACTGATGGTAGCCCGATCTTAGATCAATTTTCGAAAACACACTGGCACCCTGAAGCTGATCAAATAAATCATCAATTCTCGGCAATGTATATTTATTCCTAACGGTGACTTTATTCAACTGACGGTAGTCTATACACATTCTCATCGACCCATCATTCTTCTTCACGAACAAAACTGGTGCACCCCAGGGCGAGACACTAGGTCTAATGAAGCCCTTATCAAGCAAGTCTTGAACTGTTCTTTCAATTCTTTCAACCCTGGTGGGGCCATCCGGTATGGAGGAATAGAAATGGGTTGAGTGCCAGGAGCCACATCAATGCAAAAATCAATATCCTTGTCGGGTAGGATCCCCAACAGGTCTGCCGGAAACACCTCGGGAAACTCATGAACAATAGGCACCAAATCTATCGAAGAGACTTCCGCATTATAATCATGAATATGAGCCAAATAAGCCAAACATCCCTTCTCAACCATGCGACGAGCCTTGGCATAAGAAATCACTCTACCGGGAGAATGACCAGGAGTCATTTCCATTCTAATCGAGGCAACCCTAGCAAAGCTAAAGTAACTGTCTTGGCATGACAGTCCAAGAGGTCATAATAAGGCGATAGCTAATCCATGCCCAATATGACGTCAAAATCGACCATGTCAAGAAGCAAAAGTCTACACTAGTTTCAAGACCCTCAATAACGACTACACACGAACGATACACATGATCTACAACAATAACATCCCTCACGGGCGTAGACACATAAATAGGGACACTCAAGGAATCACGGGGCACAACCAAATACGAAGCAAAATAAGATGATACATAAGAATAAGTAGATCACGGATCAAACAAAACTGAAGCATCTCTATTGCAAACTGAAATTGTACTTGTGATAACGGCATTAGAGGATTCTGTGTCAGGTCTGGCTGGAAATGCATATAATTGGTGTTGGGCCCCACCACCCTGAACTATATCTCTAGGAGGACCTCTGATAGGTGGACCTCCACCTCTAGCGGGCTGGCCTCCACCCCTAGCGGGCTGACCTCCACCTCTAACAATCTGGCCCCTACCTCTGGCTACCTAACCCCTACCCCTGGCTGGTTGGGCAGATGGTGTTGCAGCTGGTGTTGGAACTATGGCACGAGAACCCTGGTACTGATGTTGATTACCGAAAATCTCAGACAAGATCTCTGAACATGCCCATATTCCCCAAACTCAAAGCATCTCTCCTAATATAGAGAATGACCATGACGAGCCGGCTGACCATGATAATAACTCTGCAGAGGGGGTGCTCTGATAGGAGTTGATGGCGCACTATAGACTGGCTGAGTAGAAGGAGGCGTATAAGAACCACGACCACCGGAAGTACCATGTGAAGCCTGAAGTGCTGAATGGAATGGCCTGGAAGAATGACCTCTGCTAAAAGAAACTCTGCCTACAGATGAGGCACCGCTGAATCTCCCGGAATGGCGAGGCCTCTTGTCTGACCTCTGACCTCCCATCCCGAGAACCATCTCAACTCTCCGGGCCACATTAGCCGCATCCTGAAAGGAAATATCGGTCCCTGTCTCCTTAGCCATCTGCAACCTGATGGGCTGAGCAAGTCCCTCAATAAGTCACCTGACCCTCTCTCTCTCTCTCTGTGAGAAACAAAAAAAATAACATGTCTAGCCAAATCCACAAAGCGATTCTCATACTGGGTAACAGTCATGCTTCCATGCTGAAGTCGCTCAAACTGACGACGATTCTCCTCTCTAGTAGTGATAGGCAAAAACTTCTCCAAAAATAGATGTGAAAACTGATCCCAAGTCAAAGCAGGTGACCCAGCTGGTCTAGTCAACAAATAACCCCTCCATCATTTCTTGGTGGAACCAGTCATCTGAAAAGCGGCAAAGTCGACCCTATTGGTATCTAAAATACCCATGTTCCGAAGAACCTCATGACAACTATCAAGATATTCCTGAGGATCATCTGAAGTAGCACCACTGAAATGAACAGGGAAAAGCTTGATAAACTTGTCCAGTCTCCACAAAGCATCAGAAGACATAGCTACTCCATCAACAAGCGGTGCTGCAGCAACTGGCTGAACTACCCCAACTGGATTGGCTGCTGGGGCCTGGATCTGTGGAGAAGTCTGATCAGGAGTGTGGGTAGCAGGAGTCTGGACCCCTACTCCAGCCTGAGATACGGTTGCTGCCACGGGGAGTGCGCCAATCTGGGATACACTCTCCATAATGCCCACTAATCGGACCAAAGCGTCCTGAAGCACCGGGGTAGCAATAAACATCTCTGGGGCCTGAGCTGGTCCCTTTGGAACGGTCCGCGCTGAAGCCCCCTCATCAATCTCTATCTGGGGCTACGCGGCTGGAGCTGCTGCCTGAGCAATGGGCTGAGTCCTGCCCCTGCCTCGGCCTCTGCCCCTATTAGGAGCTGCTGCTGCTGGAGGACCTGATTGTTGGCCAGCAAAAGAAAACATGTGTTCTCGCCATCTGCGAGAGAATAGAAGAGTTCAATCAGTAATTGAGATAACAAGAATCGCACGATAGAGTAGAAGTACAATGAGTTTGTTCCCAACTTCATAGCTTCTGAGAGATAAGTACAGACGTCTCCATACCGATCATTCAGACTCCATTAAGCTTGTTCGTGAATTGTGAGACCTAGGCAACCTAGTGCTCTGATACCAACTTGTCACGACCCAAATTTCCAACCCTCGGGATCGTGATAGAGCCTAACACCATACTTGCTAGGCAAGCCAATGTTAGAATTTAGTTAACCGTTTTTTAAAATAATTTAATTAAATATAAGTAAGTAGTTTGGAAAAAATGTGAAATCTAATACTATCCAATATATGAATCAAGAACGGTGTACGAATTAATGAAATGAAACTCGAAACTTATACTAATATCTAGCTACCCAGGGTTTGGAGTCACAATTCACGAACTATTAAAGAATACTACAAGTATTTGGCTGAAAGAAATATATATTTGTTTGAATGAAATAAAACAGCAATCTAAATAATGTAGAGAAGACTCCAGGAATCTGCGGAGGCCAGCAGATCTACCTCGTGTCTCTGTACAAATGCTCAGCTACTACTCGATAACTCAACTCTGGTTGAAACCTGGATCTACACAAGAAATGCAGAGTGCAGTATCAGTACAACCAACCCCATGTACTGGTAAGTGCCGAGCCTAACCTCGACGAAGTAGTGGCGAGGCTACGATGGGGCATTTATAAAATAACCTGGATACAATGTATAATAAAGCAAGAAGGGAATAATATAATAATTAAACGATAACTTGCAACAATTAATAAAATAGCTCGGTTAACTTTTCCAGATCTCATCTATAACCAATCCTCACGAGAATTTCCAAGTTTCAGTTTAAAATAACGGTAAAAGCAGAGTATGGGAATAATAGAATAAAACAGTAAGTTTTCCAGTATTTATCATATAATCAGTAAAACATGAATATCCTCCCTTATTGCTCCTTGTTGCGGCGCGCAACCCGCTCTCACCTGTCCACTCTTATTGCTCCTCCGTATATATATCACCCTTATTTCTCCTGTTGCGGTGTCCAACCCGATCCCACATGTCCTCCCTTATTACTCCTTGTTGCGGCGTCAAACCCTCTCCCACCAAATAATCACATCTTTTTATTTATAAAAAAGGATTTCACAATTTAGTTCAAAGCCTTTCACAATATTTATGTCTCACAATTGTAAGCAGAAAGTTGTACTATTCATGAACTTCATCAATTATCATTTCACAATGAAACCAAGAGATCAACTAACACTTCCAAATACGTGAAACAATATGTAACAACAAGTTGACAAAAACAAGCAGACACGGAGGCATCAAAATCACGAAAACAATCGAGACAGGAATATAGTGAATTGGAACCGGGGAAGGGATCATGTTAAACAAATAACTTGGTGGTGCATAGATTCTCGTCACTTCACTTATACACCACACACATGAAATTTCACATGGCGTTTAAGTTGGGGACTCCTATTCCCTCAAGTCAAGGTTAAACCAAACACTTACCTCAATTCTGCAGGCCACTCACTGCTCAATCACAACTTTTCCTTTAGAATTTACCTCTAACCCGCTCGAATCTAATCATAATTTGTTCAATATCATCAATTATTTCTAAAGGAATTAACTTTAATGAAAAACTATGGTTTTCCTAAGTTCTCCTATCAAAAGACAAAAATCAACCCCGGGCCCGCTTGGTCTAAACTCGAGGTTCGGACCAAAACCAGTTTACCCATTCTCTCCTGAGCCCGGATATATAATTTATTGGAATCTGACCTCAATTTAAGGTCTAAATTCCTAAATTTCGAAATTCCTAAGTTCTACCCAAAAATCCCAAATTTTTACCATGAAAGTTCTAGGTTTTTGGTTAAAATCTTGTAAAAAGTTGTAAAGGATTGAAAGAAAGTAGTTAGGAATCACTTACCTATGATTTGTAGAAGTTTGAGTCTTTGAAAAATCCCCTATGGAGGTTTAAGGTTTGAGAGAATTGAAAAATGGGTGAAAATCCCGTCTAAAATCCCACTTAACAGGCTGCGGTTATCGCAAATGCGATCAGGGCTTCGCAATTGCGGGCCCTTCAAAATTAGTGTTGCCTTCGCATTTGCAACCAAAATGTCGCATTTGCAACTTCTGGGCTTGCTGGGCAGTCTTTGCATTTGCGAAGTAAATCTCGCATTTGCGAGGATGGCCTTCCCAGGTCTGGTTCGCATTTGCAAACAAAAATGTCGCATTTCCCAGATCTGTCAGCTTCGTAATCGCGGAGTCTGACCTCGCAATTGCGAGATCAGAGGACTGGTGACAGACACTAGATGCACCAGCTGAGATTTCTAAGTTCTAAACACTCTGTAGCCTACCTGAAACTCACCCGAGTCCTCGGGGCTCCAAACCAAACATGCACGCAAAATCTAAAAATATCATACAGACTTGCTCGTGCGATCAAATCAAAATAAAATTTAAAACTACAAATTCGACCTCAAAACTCATGATTTTTCTCAAGAACACTTCAATTTCACTATTTCTCAACCGGATATCCGAATCACGTCAAATCAATTCCGATTCTCACCAAATTTCACAGATAGGACTTAAATATCATAACAAACTTGTACCGGGATCCGAAACCAAAATACGGGCCCGATACAAATGATTTCACACATTAATTCATTTCTTTATTTCCTTAATAATCCAGCAAAATAGTTTTCTTCAAAAAATTGATTTCTAAAGCTAGGGACCTCAATTTAATTTCGGGCATGCGCCCGAGTCCCATATTTTACTGCGGACCTCCTGAGATCGTCGGAATACAGATCCGGATCAGTTTACTAAAAATGTTGACCCGAGTAAACTAAAACTAAATTTTAGATTCCAAAATTATTATTTCTTATAATTTCACATAAAAACTTTCCGGTATCACGCCCGGATTGTGCACGTAAATCGAGGTAAATAAAATTAATATTTTTATGGCTAACGAGCCTGGAAAGGAGTCTTAATTCATAAGATGACCCTTTGGGTCATCATAAAGACATAATTTTATCTTTCCAAGATCTTTCATCTCGAATTTCTTCTTTAAATAATCAATTGCCTTTTGGAGTTCTGTAGGAGTTTCAATAAGGTTTATTTCATCAACATATACATCAAGTACAACAAACTCCGACATTGTTTTTTTTATTTATTAAAACACATGGACAAATGACATCATTTATATAACTTTCCTTTAATAAATACGCATTAAGACGGTTATACCACATTCTTCCTGATTGCTATAGATCATAAGCTTTTCTCGGGACTTCAAATTATATGTGTCAGAAATTTTAAATCTCTCTGGAATTTTCATGTATATCTCATTATCAAGTGAGTTGTAAAGGTAGACTGTAACCACATCCATTAAATGCATGTGAAGCTTTTCATGGACAGCAAAACTAATAAGATAACAGAACGTTATATCATCCATAACAGGAGAATACGTCTCTTCATAATCGACACCAGGCCTTTGTGAAAATCTTTGTGCAATAAGGCGTGCCCTATATCTTTGTACCTCATTTTTCTCATTCCTTTTACGTACAAAGACCCATTTATAGCCAACAGGCTTAACACCATTAGGTTTTTGGACTACAGATCCAAAAACTTCACGTTTTGCAAGTGAATCCAACTCGGATTAGATAGCTTCTTGCCATTTTGGCCAATCACGTCTTTGTCGACATTTTCCAACAGATTGAGGTTCAATATCCTCATTATCTTGCATAATGCTAGATGCAACATTATATGCAAAGACAAAATTTACCATTAAATATAATCGATTCAAATCTGTCTCAATATCGATTGAGTTTATTGATAGTTCCTTATTTTCTTGAGTCGTAGTCTCATTGATTTCTTCATGAATCTCAGGATTGGTTAAATCATGGGTTTCTTTATGAGACTCATTCGTAGTGTCATCTTTATCATTTATTTTTCTTTTTCTAGGATTTCGATCCTTATAACCCAATGGTCTGCCACGCCTTAGGCGTGCTTTTGACTCATTAGCCATGACACTAGAAGATTGTCCAATAGGGACATCAATATTGATTGGAACATTCTCTGCAGGGATATACGATTTCGTTATCCTTTTCAAATTCGTAAATGCATCTGGAATTTGATTTGTTATTTTTTGCAAATGGATAATCTTTTGCACCTTTTTTCACAAATAGAGGACGTGGGTCAAGATGAGACAATGATGGATTTTTCTACTAAATATCCAGTTTGATTTCACCAATTTCTCCTCCTAATTTTGGGGAAAATGCCTCATCGAATTGACAATCTGCAAATCGAGCAGTGAACAAATCTCCTGTTAATGTTTCGAGGTAGCGAATAATGGAGGGCGATTCAAACCCAACATATATTCCTAGCCTTCTTTGGGGACCTATCTTGGTGTAATATGGTTGTGCTATAGGCGCACCCAAATTTTTTTTAAATGGGATATATTAGGTTCATGACCTGAAACTAATTGCAACAGGAAATATTTATGATAATTTATCGGTCTAAGACGAACTAGCATTGTTGTATGCAAAATGGAACGACCCAAACAGAAGTGGGTAATCTCATTTTCATGAGTAACGGTCTTGCTATCAATTGTAGACGTTTAATCAAAGACTCTGCAAGGACATTTTGAGTGTGAACATGAGCTATAAGATGTTCAATTTTTATCCTAATTGATAAGCAATAATTATTAAATGTTTGGGATAAAAACTCAACAACATTATCAAGTCGAATTGACTTAATTGGATTATCGGGAAACTACGCCCCTAATCAAATTATTTGTGCCATTATTTGTAAACGCCAGGTTGCGAGATGACAATAGGCACACATGAGACCACACTAGAAGATGCATCTATTAAGATCATAAAATATCTAAACGACCCACTAGGTGAGTGAATAAGTCCACTATCTCCTTGTATACGTTTCAAAAACGTAGGGGACTCAATCCAAACCTTTGTTGGTTATGTTCTAATAATTAACTTGCCTTGATAAAAAAAAGTTCAAGAAAATTCATTATTTAAAAGAATATCTAAATTCTTTAATGGATGCCCATTTTAGTTGTCTATAATTTGTCTCATCATAATTGACCTAGGATGTCCCAATCGATCATGCCAAAGTATAAAAGTATTGGAATCGGTAACCTTTTAGTTTACGATAGAATATTCCTCAATTGCACTAATTCTTGTCCAATACAGGCTACAAGGTAAAATGTGAACTTCTCAATAACTCATTTCTGGTCAGAGACCTTCTTGGTAATGATGAGATATTCGAGATTATACTCATCATTATCTCGATATGATATCCATTTCGACGGATATATTTAAAACTCAACAAGTTCATCTTGGACTTGGAGGAGAACATTGCATTCTCTATGATAAGTATTGTTCCCTTAGGGAGTTATAGTAGTTCTTCCAGAGCCTTCAATTGGATTACTAGTACTAGAAATTGTAGTAACATATGCCTTACACATACTTAAATGAGAGAAATATTTCTTTTCTTTGAATATTGTATGTGTCGTATATGAATCAATTAAGCAAATATTTTTACAATTGAACTTGGATCCAAGTTTGTTTTGAGAGGTATCCATATTTGCTTCCTATAGTTTGACATACAAAAAGAAGTATATAAATAAATATTAGTATTTTTTCAAAGAAAAGGGAAAAAATAAATTTAAACTAATTATTCAATAATGACATTTTAATGCAATTTTGAGCAAACTCAGATTATGACTACAAATACCAAGTCAAACTCTCCAACCAGTATAAATACTCAAAGGTATAAAAGTTATAAGTTGGTTTAAATAATTAAGGGATATATATTGAGAATTAAATACATGTGCAGAGAAAAATAGTTAATTACGTGAATCAATGACGCAAGCTATAAATATGACGTAAATCATTTCTATTCATTTGCTTTAAAAATTACCGTTTAAGAAAACAACAAAACAATGTCAAATAATTTTATCAACAAGTATGTTTTAGAAAAATCATTTGCTTGAACACAAATATTATAAGTGCGGTCAAATCTGTTATAGAATACTAGAACTATATTTAATTAAAATGAACTAACACTATTCCATAAAATATATAGTACTAATTGATACTAATGCCTACTACTCATGTAAAGAAGTGTGATTATATGATGATTATTCACTAGTTACTATGAATATGCAAAAAAGAAACATTAATCACACTACTCAATCATCTTTAACTACGGACCCATCACCGATCAAGTGGTCTATTTTTCCATCAGAGTGCTTATAGAAGTCTTCCACATCCAGGTGGGTGATGTAAAATTTATTGTCATAGAAAAAATTAGTTTCAAGGCCTTTATTCTTTAGAGATTCTTGATAAAGCTCAACCAAATATTTTAGTATGCGACAAATATTTGCCCAATGCCCTTTTTCACTGCAACTATAGCATAATGGGAATACACCTCATCCACTTTAGGCAATGGTGTAGACCCAGTGGGTCAATTTTCATGATTTCTTATAAGCGAGTCGTTGTTTCATTCAGCCACAAGGAGAAGAGAAATCAACTCAGAGTACTTCTTGAAACCTGTCTCTCGGTATTGTTGTTGCAAGACCATATTGGAGGCATGAAACGTTGTGAACGTGTTTTCAAGCATATATAGCCACTGATACTATCTCCATAGAGTTTCAATTTAGAAGTAATTCTAAACATCGCAGAATTATATTCAGAAACAGACTTAAAGTCTTGGAGCCTCGGATGAACCCAATCATATCGTACTTGTGGAAGAGTGATCAACTTTAAGTTGTCATATATTTCCTTTAAGCGATTCCACAAAACAAGTGGATCTTTGATTGTGAGATATTCTATTTTCAACCCTTCATCTAGGTGATGACGCAAGAAAATCAAGACCTTAACACAGTCTTGGGTAGATGCTTTATTTCTATCTTTAATGGCGTCTCCAAAACCCATCTCATCTAAATGGATTTCAGCATCCAACACCCATATCATATAGTTCTTGCCCGAAATTTCAAAGGCAACGAACTTTCTTTTCATAATATCAATCATAATTAAAAGAGGAGAAAAATTATACCTTAGTCTTCTCAAATAGCTTCTTGAGATGATAAAGTCTCGTGCTGATAATAAAAGCAATTTAGTAAAATATGAACAAAAAATTGAGATAGAGAGAAGAAAGAGATTTTATTTCTTCTTCAATTGTATGTTTTTTTCAACTATTACAATGTTTTTATATAAGCATAAAAAATGAAGAAATATATTATTAAATATGTCATTAAGCATTTGAGAGGAAGATAAACATTCACCATAATTTAATTTGATTTTTCTTATAACATAATCATCTACACTCCCAACAGTAATACTTGGGATCCAAAATAAAAAATAAAACGTTAAGTGGCCGAATCGTATATATCCTAGTTCAAGGGGTGTCAAAGCAATTTATACTTTTTAAAACCCATGAAACGCTGCGTTTAAACAGGAAAAGAAATCTTGAATCCTAAGACGTTCGTCTTTGTCAAGATTGTCAGTTCGCAGTTCTCATGTGCCAGCAGCCATGGCAGCCAAATCAGCTGCTGCTATACGCAAAAATTCACATAGATCGAACCATTTCTTCCAAAAACTTATTAAACATCCTAAATTACCTTTTGCTTTCGCTCTGCTCTTCGCTGATTCCATCCTCGTCACGCTAATCATCGCCTACGTTCCATGTAAAGTTTCAGCCTTTTCACAACTTCCTTTCCAGTTATTCTCTTATATGTATATCAAATCATATTTAATTAGTGAGGTGATTCATTACTTTTTTTAGATACAAAAATTGATTGGGATGCTTATATGTCTCAGGTGAGAGTTCAATCAAATTCAACATTTTGATCTATATGTTTCTCTTGTTCAGTAATGCTGCACAGATTTGAGTTAAATTTACCAGTATTGGAATGAAATAATCCCTCTGTTTCAACATTTTATGTGACACTCTTTATTTTTAAATTTGTTTTAAAAAATGACACTTTCCTATGTAATTGGAAACATTTAACTTAAACTTTACATTTAACAAATTTCATCACATGTTTAAAACTACAAGTTTCAGAAGTTATTTCTATTTTAAGTCAAACAGGTTCGCATAAAATACGGAGGGAGATTACTGTAGCATGGTTGATTGATATTTAGCTTATTGATTGTTTTTGGTGAATAGGTTACTGGATTTCTCGGAGGAGAGAGGGACTATAGTAACTTGAAAGGTGATACGGGGCCTCTGGTTTATCCAGCAGGCTTTCTTTATGTTTACTCTGCTATACAATATGTTACCGGAGGTCAAGTCTTTCCTGCTCAGGTAATTTTCCTATTTTCTCCATTTCAAGGAGGTACAATCCTTATTTCAGTGATTGCTAGTAAACTTACATGTGGAGTAGCGTGATTTTAAAAAAGAAAAAAATTAATAAAGAAAATGCAAATGCAATTAATTGATGGTCCCCGGTCAACATTGAACAGATTTTTTTACTGAATTTGAAGTGAAATGACAGACTCTATTTTAGAAACAACAACAGATCGATGTATAGGATGGAAGCATAGCATCCGGATAGACAACAACAACTAGTTACCCGTGTAAGGATAAGTGTGAGATTACAAAACCTCTAAATTACCTTGAAAATTCTTTAGTGGAATGAAATGGTCTTGAATAGAGTGCAATAATATAGATGATCATGCACCTAACAGGTCAATCCTAAGCGAAGGCACCCTGGTTGAATGATATTTGTGTTGGACTTTTAAAAATTCACCAATCCTTCTAGATTTGGTGCAATAGCTTTTGGATTTGTATTTCTCCAAATATCGGGATAAAGCACCGATCCATACCACCAGCGGCAATCCATCTCAAAGTTTTTGGCTCAGATTGTGGAGTAGTGTTTGCTAATGTTGGCTTTCTTAGCAATTATGTTATATCTAACAAACTGGACTCTTGCTTAGCTTCAACCTTGTCTCATAATTTTGGAACTCTAGCTAGCTCTTCATGCTCGTGAATCGTGATGCACTTTTCTTTGAGGCCGCTGATTACTTTGGGCAGTATCCCATCTGCTGGAGAGTTTTTCCTGACAGTTACAGTCTGAAGCAAATATTTGCATTTCCTCTAACTCTATACTAATTAGAAATAATGCAATAACATACCTTCTATGCTTGTTTGGATGGTGGAACCTAAATGAGGGAAAAAGTTAACTAGTACTCCAGTAGAAGACTTTTGAAATAATGTGGGCATATTTCCTATCAAAAAAATGTGGGCATATTCAGCTTGTCATTGGAAAATCCTTACTCACTATTTTGTCCTTCAGTACATGGTCACTTAGACTTGCATGCAAGTTTAATGATTTTTATCTTTTCATGTCAGTGCAGATTCTTTTTGGCTTTCTCTACATGCTGGATCTAGCAATTGTCGTGTTCATCTACTTGAAGACTGATGTGGTAGGTGTCTTCTTCATGTATGAGTGGCTCATCCAAGTTTTGTGGGTAACCTTTTAAGCTAATATATTCCTGAAATGAGTTGTTATTGTGACTGTTGTAAGACTTGAACAGTGGTGAAATTTGTTAGTGTTGACTGTTTATTTTTATTCATGTCACTGAAATTGTACTTCAAGAAGAATGAGTTTCTAGATCCCTACAGTTTTAGACAGGGACATACTTTTGTCTTCTCGCTTTTGCCACAATGTATTGATCTCCAACACAATCTTAGTGCTGTTATGAATAAAACCTTATCATTTCAAAAAGAAAAGAAAAAAGAAAGAGTTTCTAGACAACAACTTGAGACTGGTGACACAAGGCATCTTCTTTAAGCTGCTGATCAACAGATGGCTATTTTTTGGAGATATCTGTAAATCAAAATTGAACTTCAACGGGATTCTGGAGGAAAAATATGATGAAGCCAAGAGGTTATTATGTTGCTGGGAGGTATTTCTGAGAAAAAAAGAAAGAAAGAAACAAGTCAATCTTGAGACTACAGAGATCTTTTTTCGATATCATCCAAATCTTATACCAGGAGATCAGGAGTTTTTGCTCAAGTTATTTCCACAGTTAATTATGCGTACTTCAGAGGAAGTTCTAGGACATCTGTGAAAATCTGTCTAAACATCTCTCATAAAGGGGAGTCTCGACCAAATTGTCGGGATCTATATCTTTTCATAATGAATCTGGATTGGTTTTTACTATTGTGAAAAAAATGTCTACAATATGTCTTACTTTCTTCTACCATTTTCTCTCTTTTTCTGATTTAGTTTTTTCCTTGAAACTTGTATTTTATGAACTTTTAGTCAATTTCAGAATTCATTCACTTGTACTTAGTAGAATATCTTTTAAATGGACCAATCACTTTTCGTTGGAGTTAGATATGCTATAAGTAATTTGCAATAGAGTTGACGATTAGACTGCACTGCAGGTACCTTGGTGGGCTCTCTCCTTGCTTTCTCTGTCTAAAAGAGTTCACTCTATCTTTGTTCTTCGATTATTTAATGATTGTTTAGCCACTACTCTCCTCCATGCTGCATTGGTCTCAATTATTTGTCAAAAATGGCATCTAGGGTTGGTAATTTTCAGGTATATTCTTGCGCAGCTTCAAGATTTTTATTTTGGATTAATTTTGCTTTGTATCAGTGGATCAGCCACCAGTTAATATTGATCAATGATCCTCTCTTTAGTACAGTGGAGCTGTTTCTATAAAGATGAATGTGCTCCTGTATGCACCACCTCTGTTGCTCCTGATGGTGAAGGTATAATATTGGGACAGTTTTAGGTTATTAACAATCTCAGTATGACTATGAACTGCATTTCTGAGTAACCTTTTGTGTTATATGGTGGGAACTTGAAATACAGGCAATGGATATTGTTGGAGTGATATCTGCTTTAGCAGGTGCTGCATTAGTGCAGGTGGGTATTCTCCAAGTTTCCTTTCTAATTCCTAATGCAATGATGTTCAGCGATGTTGCGTTTTTTAATTGAAGTAGTGTGACTATGTTACTATTGACAGATTTCAATGCCATAAGACGTATCAATAGTTTTCAAATAGATGAAAGTCTAATTTGTCTAAATACTAGACACGAGGAAGCGGGGGGACAGACACATGGAACAAAAAATTCTAGGAGGGATTTATTTGTCTCGCAAATATTTCAATTCCAGCGAATGATGACGGCATATCCTCAATCCGATTAATTCTTAAGAAATTACTATTCGCAATTTGTGAGTGTCATTCTAGCTATATAAGAAATCCTTGATTAATAATAACACATAATATGATAAATAACTTACTTCAGAAATCCCTTGTGGAATTGCTTACTATTTCTGAATTATATCTATCATCTTTACTCTTATTATTGTCTTCAGTACTGCAGTTGTGTTCTTCACTTCTTTGTTAATGTTTGAGAAATAGTTTTAGCATGTTCCCTTATTTTGGTAGGGAAGTTTTATGATTGCACCGGGATCAAGGAATCATTTTCCTTTGCTACTCATGAATCACATGATGTTGTAACTTTTAACATTTGCTTGATCTATATGTTCCATCCTTGATGTTCTTGAGCATTTTTCTAATTGTTATAATTGTTTTCTATTTTTTCCTCAGATATCCTCTTATGAGTTTGTGGTTCATATGCGTAGGTGAGTCAATCGACAAGTATAATTCTGTTGAATGGAGCTTCTTCTGATCAAATTGCTTACCAATGACCATGATGATTGGTGATTGGTGCAGATTCTCCTCGGGCTGCCTTTTATCCTGTCACATCCAGCTTCATATATATCAAAAGCTTTCGATCTTGGTCGTGTTTTCATCCACTTCTGGTACGTTTTAAATACATTATGTTTGCAAATTTGGTACTCTGAGGCACCATTTGAAAATATCATGCACTTTAAAATTGCTGGCTCCCCTTTCTTGATTTATTTATCTATTTATTTATATTTTGATATATATCTTTTGTTGTGCAAGACAAATAAACAGTTTGCCCCAGGATATATTATGACATCCCCATAATATTACTTCTGGAATTATTTTTGGAAATCTATGGTGATGAGAGATTGTGGAACCATCAACTTGACAGGCCTTTGTATCAACATGCATTAGCATCATGTGAAACAGCATTGTCGTATTACATGCAAATTTTGCCTCAAACGCCATTAAACAACACATTGGTGTTATTTGCTAAATGTAGGAGATGCATGTTCTTACTTGCTGGTGTAGTTTCTTCTCTATCTCATCCTTGTTGAGTTTGAGGCTCATTTTCTTTCGCTTGACATAGACAGCAAAAGGATATTTGCCCCATTTCCTTTGAATAGGCCACTTCTCACCCTAAACCTACCATTATCTTCAAACTAAGTTTTGTCTGATTCTAATTGGATTTTAAGTTGCTTTGGCGTGCCTTTTAAAATGCTCTGACATTGAGAACTGTATTTCTACCATCTGTGTTTCTGCAAGATTATGCTCATTTCGTGCTTTTCTTCTATCCCTTCAGAAAAATACAGTTTATCGTAACTGTGCTTTGTTGCAGGTCTGTTAACTTCAAATTTGTTCCTGAAGAAATCTTTGTTTCTAAAGCTTTTGCTCTGTCCTTGCTAGTTGCTCATCTCAGTCTGCTGTTGATTTTTGCTCATTACAGATGGTGTAGGTGAGTATTTCTCATGTTATTATTACAGCGAATGTAGTTGCATTACTATAATGCTATTCCCAGTGTTGAAGTGGGAGAAGAAATTAACATGATAACCGTTTTTATTTCAAGTGTAAGCTCAGGAACCATAATATAAATTCAGAACTTCCTAACGTATTTTGAGTTGTAGAAGCAAGTTAACATCACATGACCTGTTCTTCTCTACACCCAGGTAATGATAGCTGCCATTGGACTGCAATTTTCTTTTTTCATCTTTTTCAGGCATGAAGATGGACTGTTTGCTGTCGTGCATTCTAAAATCATTCAACTGAAGCTTAGATTTTCTCACAGAAATACGTCTCCAACAAACAGAGTCCTTCAAACCGACCGTAAGTAATATGCTCATTCTGTTTTTGGTTTCTCTTTACTTAAAGGCCATCAAGTTTGTTAAAGTGTCACTAGTTTTTGCTTGATTTGGCATGATTTATGGTTCCGGAATTGAATCTACGTCTATTTTATTTTCAGATATTGTGACAACTATGTTTGTCGGGAATTTCATTGGCATTATATGTGCCCGATCCCTCCATTTCCAATTTTACTCTTGGTAGGTTCTGCAGCTCGTTTTTTTTTCTTTAGGTTATGGATTCTATCTCATACTCCTTCATTTCCACATCTTTTCTCTGAAGCTTCCCTCCTAAATCAAATGTCTTCAAGTGGTTATTAAGGGGCGACTAAACTAATCTCCAGAGTGAATTTGAAGATGACTAAATTGTTTGTTTAAAATTAAATAAACTACATAAAGTATTAAAATATGCAACTTTTCACATTTTAAATACTTGAAAAGCTTTAATAGCTTTTTTTTTAATTTTTTATCAGGAAATATTTGAAAAGCTTTAGTAAATCATACATTAGTTTGACTCTTTGAACTGTTAACATTCAGCTTATGATAGATGCAATGCCTTTATGATCTCATGTTTCTATTGAGCTAGGTGCTTGCGTAAAAGTACATCACATATTTCAAGAGGACCAATATCAACCTCCTTTTGTGAGGAACCAAACACTAACCGAAATGTATTATTGGAATTTATTTTAATGATAAACTGTTTTATGATTTCAAGAAGAAGGAAGAGCTTCTTGTATTTCTGTATGTTAATTTACATCAAGAGTACTGACATTTTATACAATGAATCCTATGGCTAAACTAGGAAATGAAATTAGTATTGCTACAATCAAGCTACAGAATAAAATTTGCCTATAATTAGGCTAGAGAATAAAATCTAATATAATCATATCTTTCTACTAATCAACACTCACCCTCAAGTTGGTGTAAAGATGTCGCACATGCCCAACTTGCAAACCAAAGTGTGAAAAGTCTTTTTGCTGAAACCTTTTGTGAGCACATCTGCTAGCTGCTTTTCTGACGATAAATGAAGCAAACTCAAGGTACCACCAACAATCTTTTCTTTGATGAAATGTCGATCAATTTCAACATGTTTTGTTCTATCATGTTGAACAGGATTATGAGCTATACTGATTGCAGCCTTGTTGTCGCAATATAACAAAAGCTTCCCTCTTTCAGACAATCTCAATTCCTTCATTAACTTTTGTAGCCAAATAAGTTCACAAACACCCTGGGTCATTGCTCTATATTCTGCTTCTGCACTGGATCTGGCAACTACATTTTGTTTCTTGCTTCTCCGAGTAACTACATTTCCCCCACGAGTGTACAATAACCAGATGTAGATTTTCTGTCATCTAGAGATCCAGCCCAATCCGCATCTGTAAAGGCTTCTATCTGAAGGTGACCATGTTTGGAGAAAAGTAGACCCTTTCCTGGTGCAAACTTCAGATACCGCAAAATGTGAAAGACAATTTGCATACGAGGATCTCGTGGATCGTACATGAACTGACTCACCAAGCTAACTGAATAGGCTATGTCTGGCCTAGTGTGAGGGAGATAAATGAGTTTTCCAACCAACCTCTGATCTCTCTCCTTATCAATTGACTTTCCAACCCCAGTTTGTAACTTGTGATTGCTTTCAATGGAAGATTCTATGGTTTGCAACCTGTCATACCAGATTCTTTTATGAGATCTAGGATATATTTCCTTTGAGAAATAAAGATTCCTCTTTTTGATCTAGCAACCTCAATTTCCAAGAAGTATTGCAACTTCCCTAGATCTTTGATCTCGAATTCCTGGGCTAACAACTTCTTCAATCGGGCCATATGAGGATCTCGTGGATCGTACATGAACTGACTTACCAAACTAACTGAATAGGCTATGCCTGGCTAGTGTGAGAGAGATAAATGAGTTTTCCAACCAACCTCTGATATCTCTCCTTATCAATTGACTTTCCAACCCCAGTTTGTAACTTGTGATTGCTTTCAATGGGAGATTCTGCTGGTTTGCAACCTGTCATACCAGTTTCTTTTATGAGATCTAGGATATATTTCCTTTGAGAAATAAAGATTCCTCTTTTTGATCTAGCAACCTTAATTCCCAAGAAGTATTGCAACTTCCCTAGATCTTTGATCTCGAATTCCTGGGATAACAACTTCTTCAATCGGGCCATCTCTTCATTGTCATTCCCTGTCATTACTATGTCATCAACATAAACTATGAGAAGAGTGAGTTTACCCTTTTGGTGTTTTATGAAGAGGGTATGATCGACATTACTTTGTTGGTAACCGAACGAGATCCTCGCTTTGCAGAATTTGTCAAACCAAGCTCTTGGAGATTGCTTCAATCCGTACAAGGCTTTCTTCAGTCAGCACACTTTTCCTTGACTTCGTTCAGTATCAAATCCAGGAGGAATCTCCCTACACACCTCTTCTTCTAAGTCGCCATGAGGAAATGCATTTTTCGCATCAAATTGTTGTATGTCCCAATCAAGATTAACTGCACAAGACAAAAGAATTCTAATAGTGTTCATTTTTGCAACAGGGACAAATGTCTCCTGATAGTCCACTCCATAAGTTTGAGTGAACCCTTTAGCCACCAGTCTTGCTTTGAATCTTTTCAATCGAATCATCAGCTTTGTGTTTCATAGTAAAGACCTATTTGCAGCCAACCAATTTCTTATTTAGTGGTGAAGTGACAAGATCCCAAGTCTCTTTCTTTGACAAGGCCTTCATTTCTTCAGTCATAACTTGCTTCCATTTAGGATCTGCAAAAGCTTCCCTCCAATTCTGGGGAATAACACAGAAGAAATAGACAAGGCAAAAGCTCTATAGGAAGGAGATAAGGAATTATAGGAGACAAAATTAGGTAAGGGATATTTGGTGCAAGATCTTACTCCTGTTCTGTGAGCAGTAGGCACATCTAATTCACTAGGAAATATAGATAACTCGCTGGTAGAAGAGGTTTCAACAGCAGAAGATGGTTCAACTTTAGCAGATTGCATGATGACTTCTTCAGCTCTCTTTTTCCTTGAATAAGTCATCAAATCAGGTTTATCCAAACGCCCAATAGTCTCCCCCGGAATTCTTTCTTCAATTTCACTTTCTCTCGCTTAGTGGCTTCAACAGTGAGAATCATCCCTTCATCCTTATAGCTCTCCCCCCGAAGAGGTGATGCTTTTTTTATTGTAATAGGGCTCAGATTCTCAAAAGGTAACATCCATGCTGACGAAGGATCTCCTAGAAGGAGGATGATAGCATTTATACCCTTTCTGCATTGGAGAATACCCAATAAAGACACATTTAATAGCTTTAGGATCAAGTTTTTCTGAACTCCTAGTGTGAACAAAGCAAACACAACCAAACACCTTCGGAGGAACAATATAATCATTCTTACCCTTCAAAGCTTCCAAAGGACTCGGAAAATTGAGGCTTTTAAGTGGCATTCTATTGATAAGGTAGGCAACTGCTAGAATGGCATCTCCCCAGTAAGGTTTTGAAAGATTCATAGTAAACATTAGAGATCGTGCCACTTCCAGCAAATGCCTATTTTTCCTTTCAGCAACCCAAAAGACTAGTTCCACTTCCACTTCCAGGACAACTAGTTTGATGGATTATCCCAAAAGGCTCCAAATAAGTACCAAAATCTTTACCCATTTATTCCGTGCCATTGTGACTTCGCAAGTTTTTTATCTTGACCTCAAATTGGATACAAATCATCTTATGAAACAACTGAAAACAGGAGAAGACTTCATTTTTAGCCTTTAACAAATACACCCAAGTCATCCTAGTGCAACAATCAATAAAAGTAACAAACCATCGACTAACAGACAAGGAAACTGTTTGAGTGGGACCCTATACATCAGAGTGAATAGGTTAAAAAGGGATAGTACTTGTATTATCACTTAAAAGATAAGAGTTTCTAGTGTGCTTGGCATATTCACAAACATCACAAAACAAAGATTCAAACTTAGTTCTAGAAAACAAACTAGGATATAATTTCTTTAGAACAAAAAATGATGGGTGCTCAACCGTCTATGCCACTGTATTATTTCTTGGTTGACGTTCTTATTTCCTCCAAAAAAAGACTTAACCAAAGTCTCGAGTTCCATCAATCCAATATAAGTCATCATGCAATCTACCACTATCAATCTTCTTCTTTGTTTGAAGATCCTGAAAAACACAATAATCAGGGAAGAACTCGACATTAAGTTTAGTTTTTTGGTGATGGCGCTAACAGATAACAAGTTAACGGGAAACTCAGGTACATGAAGAACGGATGACAATGTAATATCAGGTGTACAGATAACAGAACATGTTCCAGAGACAGGAGTTAGGGAGCCATTGGCTATTCTGACACAATCCCCTTTGGGACTAGGAGAGTAGTTTTGAAAGGTTTTAGAGGAGCCTGTCATGTGTCTATTCGCACCAGAATCAATAATCCAAGAATTAAGATGGGCATTAAAGGCAATACCTGACTGCACATAATTGGAAGTCCCAACATTAGAAGTGTCAAGTTTTGTTCAAGAGACGGCGAAGGTGCTGAACTTCCTCCGAAGACAGTTTCTCCTGAAACAGTTTCTCAAAATATGTTCTGCAATATTAGCTTGGCCCCTTGATAGACCGACACGCTTGCCTCCACGACCTCTAGTTGGTCTACCATGTAGTTTCCAACATGTCTCTTTTGTATGTCTTGACTTTTCACAGTAATCACAGTGCAAAGTGATCTTTATCAGAAGTGAATGCCTTTGTTTGCTCATGAGACACAGTTAATTCAGACTTCTCGGTTGGTGCTGAATAAAGCATGCCTCCTCGTCGGTTCTCTTCCCGTTGAACATAAGAGTATGCATCCTCAAGAGAAGGAAAATGAACTTTACCAAGAACTTGAACCCTGATTTGATCGTACTCCGGGTTCAAACCAACCAGAAAATCATATATCCTTTCTTTTTCAACCAATTTTTAAAAGAGAACTGCATCATCGGTACACTTCGCTTGGAGATCCTGATAGTAGTCAATTTCATGCCATAACCCAGTTAACTCGGAATAGTAGTCAGTGATAGTCAACTCACGTTGCTTAGTGACATGAATCTTATTTTGAATTCCAAAGACCTAAGCGTCATTTCCCTTACGAGAGCAAGTGCACTTATTAGAATTCCGGATCTTTTCAACAATATCAAGCAATAAATACTGTTTAGAAATTCGAGGGTGCATAGTATTTAAAAGCCATGTCATGACTAGGGAATTATCTGAATCCCATGGACTATAGCTAGCATCAATCACAACAGGTGCTTTCTTTCCTCCCGAAATATAACTAAGCAACTTTCTAGACTTAGTAAAAAGCAAACAAGATCTTGACCAAGCAAGATATGTATCAGCCCCATCCAATTTAACTGCGTTAACTTGTGAAACAGAATTAACCATTTGTGAAAGAGAATTATCTGTTGATTTGGTGTCCCCTATTATTTCACAAATAGCAGTCCAGAAGCCAAAAAAGGAATCACAATCTGAAATAATCAAACCTAGAGAAAGAAATTGCTCTTTTCTACCAAAGTATCGAACCTGAACTCCAAGGATGAGAAAAAAAACAGCAAACTTCGCTGGAGAACAAGATCTGAGAAGCTGAAAACCTACCTCCGGTGAGAGAAAAAAAAATTGGAACTAGGGTAGGCTCAGAATTTTCTGGCTATCTAAAAGGAGCAAAAAGGTTCTAGAAAAAGTTGCCGGAAGGCTGTCTGCTCGCCGACGCGTGAGATATACGCGTCGCCGGAGTAAGAGCTGTTGACGGCGCGTGGAGAGGTCCTTCTCGGAGCTGCTTACTGGGGTTTTGTTGCTGTCGCCTGAGAGAGCTTGTAGTGGTGTTAGTTTTTCGATATTACCTGTAAATAATTGTTTCGATGCATACAACCACCGTGAGGGAGGAAAAATTCGACCTCTTCAAAGAACTGGAACCTATAGTGCTTCTGAGGGAGCAAACTCACCTCAAAATGGCAGCCTCTGATACCATGATGATTCCAAGAAGAAGGAAGAGCTTCTTGTATTTTTGTATGTTAATTTACATCAAGAGTATTGACATTTTATACAATGAATCCTATGGCTAAACTAGGAAATGAAATCGGTAATTGTTATAATCAAGCTACAAAATAAAATATGCCTATTATTAGGCTAGAGAATAAAATCTAGCCTAATCATATCTTTCTACTAATTACACTAATCAACACTGTCATATTCTAACTTAATTATTGTGAGACATAAAATGAATAGAGCTTTCCACTTTCCAGACCAGCCTAGTAAAACTTCAGATTCCTCAGAATCCCTTTGAAGAATGGAGAACTTTGGGATACATTTTATAAGGTGTTAACGGGACTGCCAACATGTATTTTTTTCTTTTTTGATAATCGAAAAATCTCCAAGGGTCAGTGGTGTAGGGTTTGAAACTCGGCGGATGATGTGGGCCCGTCCTTTTATCCTTTTTCACTTAAATAGCAGGCTTTTTGTCTGCGGCAAGGTTCAAACCCCGATGTGGGTCTAACTCACACATAATACACTGCGCTCTTACCACTCGATCGAAGCGTTAGGGACATGCAGCCTGCGTTTAACTTGAGGGATAAATTTTTAATTTTTAAACTGCTCATTGAGTAATTAAGCCATCTTTTATCTACTTTTTTCTGGTGAATCAGTCACACGCTGTTCTAGAGGAAAAGAAGAAGATCCCAAAACTCAGCCCCCCACTCCACCTACTAGCATGGAACCAAAATAAGGCATAAAAAGCCTTGATTAACATTGGCCAAGCAGATGGAAAATTGCTCCCTTTTTCATTGGTTTCCTGGATTCTATGTCAGGTTTCAGTTGAATTAAGAGAAAAACATTGATGTTTGACCTAGATCTTGTTTGCAGGTACTTTTATAGCTTACCATATTTATTGTGGAAAACGCCGTTTCCAACCCTCCTACGGTATTCAATTTGATACTCAAGCTTCTTTATTTGCTTTAGTTTTATGGTAATTTATGTTCCAGGTTTATACAAGTTTAGTGCTGTTCTGCAGTTTACTCTTGTTTGCAGCCGTTGAGTTTTGCTGGAATGTCTTTCCCTCCAACAGTTACTCATCAATACTCCTCCTCTGTGTTCATTTAATCATACTGGGCGGTTTATGGATCAGTTCTCCGGAATATCCGTATGTTGGAAAAACAACCGTTAAATCATCATCTGAGAAAAAGGCCAGATGAAGCACTACATGTTTTCTCTCAGAGAACTGGTTATGCCTGCGAATGACAGAATTATCTGCCCTCATCCCTGACCACCAGAGTGTTGAAATCTGATGCTCTAACTAGAAAGACGTCGTTTGGTTTGACAGAGAGGAGTTTTTGATTATTCTGTTGAATTGCTAGTATAATTTTAAATCCTTTGTTTAGATAGCATACAACAAAGCTACAAAGCTGGTCACAACCACCATTTTAGATTCTAAAATCCATGCAAACGACCACCCCTCATCGATCATGGCCCATAGAATTAAGGATGAAATATTCTACGGTATTTTTTCAACATTTGAGGATTCATTAGCATAAATCTGAATTAGAAATGAAATTTCAAAAGGTCAGCCTTCTTTCTTTTTATTTCAATGTGTATGGTTTAATTGTTATCAAGTCAGCTTTTGGTTAATTATAGCATGCTGGGCGTCGTTATGCCACTTGATCTTTCTCTCCTATTGGACTGTTGTGTATATCTCTTCCTAAGGCTAAACCGTCGTAATCTTTAGGGGAATTTTCATAAACACAGCTTCGAAATCCAAATTTCAGCCAGTATCCAGTTTTTTTTTTTTAATAATATATGCTACCCGCGAAAATAACGGATTTAAATGTCCAAATTTGCGAAGTGGTTCATATTTGTCATTCATAACTATTTGGATTTAGTTTTACCGTTAAATGGGCTAAATTTGCACTTATTGATTGATTTAATAAGTTTTTCAACACGATATCTTTTAGCACAAGGGAAAAGGATCAAATTTATCACTATATAACAGAACCAAATTAACTGTTATGGTTCACATCTTTTAGGACACTGATAATAGGTTTAGTATTCTAGCTAGGTTAATTCAAAAGGTCAAACAACCACTCTTTTGAGCCAGTGATAATATCAGGCGTCAAAACTACTTCTGTTTTCTATATTCCTTTTTCTTTTACTATCGAATTTCTGACACGAGCTGTGATGAAATCTTCAGAAAATGCATTAATGCTGTAAAACAAGTAAAAACTTATTTGCTTTGATAGAATCTGCAAGGATTTCTTATTTTGGATAAACCTGATTGCTGTAAAGATTTGAAGGTTGTGTCATTCAAGCGTCGCAGCTCAGAATTCCTTTTCTCTTTTTCCTTTCTGTTGTATGTGCTCCAGCCCCAGAATCAAGATTCAAGTAGCTGGGAGGACGGCTGCGTTTTGCTTGCCACTGTTGATGTAAAATATTAGCATCTACCTAAGTTTTGATAGGTAGAGTCATCTAAAACTTATGCTCGTGGAAGATATAAAAATTAATTCAATATCTTCATATGTTATGCCAAAGGTTACTCCACTTAAAGCTACCAAGCCATAAGGCGATAAAGCAAACAGATGTCTTGCTGAACCTGCAGGTTGAATCCCTTAGCTAAACTATTTGACATAAATAAATAAATAAATAAAAGACAGGGCAATTGACAAACTAGTGTATCTAATTTGTGTAAATCTTGACATCAATCGTTTAATTTATCTTCAAAAGAAATTTAAAGATTTAAAACTAAATAAAATGTACCAAGACAACTGTTAGGGGTCGTTTGGTTTGAATACGATTATTGTCGGGATAAGTTATGCTGAAATTAGTTATCCTAGTATTGTGTTTTATCAACTGTTTGATACGTTGTATTAAAAATGGCAGTTGCATAATTTCTAAAAATTAAGTTATCCCGACACTAATTACCCCACCCTCTACAAGGTATAAGTTATCCCCATACTAATTTTAATTTCGGGATAACTCATACCAGGTTTGCTAACCAAATAAAGTATTAAAATGATATTAAATTTTTATACCAGTAATATAACTTTTTATACCTCGTACCAAACGAACCCTTGTAGTTTAAAAATATTTAAAACCGTAGTTAAAAGAAATAATTCGATTTTGATAGAGAACTCAAAAGCAATCAGTTCCAGAATGAATTTAACAAGTACCGATGAACATTTTATTAAACAGAATTACAGCCCGAGCATCACTATCACTTTATTAGAAGCAACTGAAAAGAAACCACTATATATAAACTATAAACACGGGATTTTCATACGCATACAAGATTTATTCTAAAAAAAACAGTAAAATCAAAACAATTACATACTAATTAATTAACAAATAACAAAAGAGCAGATAAATCATTAAAAAACAATTTATAAATCGATATAACCGTTAACTCCGGCAACGAGTAATAGCACTGCAGCCACGGGTATAAGGATTAGCTTCAGCACCTGTCTGGCAGTTATAATAAGAAGCACCTCTTCTAGAACAGGGTACAGTGTTCCTCTGCAGAGCACCATAGCTTATGTAATCATCAGTTGCTAAAATGCGCCGGTTGCTCTCTGAATCCATTTCGAATTCACCGGCGGCCATGCACTCCGCTATCGAACCTTGACAGCTGTCGGCTGATTTCATCGGAATCCATCCGCTCATGTCGAAGTCGCCGCCGGTAGCTTCGCCGGAGATAATCAATAGCGTGATTAATAGCGAAGAGATGATGAAAACGAAACTAAACGACTTCGCCATTGCCTACAATTTTGTCAATGGTAATTGGTATATCTCTTCTTCTCCTAATTATATATATATAGAGAGAAAAAATAACAAGTTGCTTTCTCTTTCATGTAAGTTCTAACTACTACTACCATACCACTATTTTAGTTCGACGACTCAATAGCGCGGGATACAATGGATTTTAAGTATTTTTGGCTTTTTCCGTGAAATGGTGTTCATGTTGCCGGTATTTACCAAACTACCATTGCCACAAAATAATGTATGCCCAAATTTAACTATTGAATGTTTTCTAAATTATTTAGATATTAAAAGTAAAATTTTCTTTGTAAATTTTTATGTATTTTCTGCATGAACATGTATTTAATTTGCTAGAAAGATTTTACAACTTACGTCTAACTTTACACTACAATTAAATAATTGGTCATCTATGATCTAATGCTCGTTATTCGTTTTGGAACCTAAAAAGTATTTATACTTAGTTATTGTCGGGCAGGAATGGATAAAGCATAAAGTGATTCTTTTTAGTTGTCGTTTTTCATTTAAAATTTCTTTATGGGGTGGGAAAAGCTTGTAATAAAGGGAGGTAAAGAAAGGAGAAAAGAATAACTATCGACGAGATTTGAACCCACATTTAAAAGTTTTGTATATGGTTTGATATGGAATGACTAATATATTGGGAAAGAAAAAGCGCGGTAATATATATATATATATATATATAGGAGAAGGGTTTATGCTTAGGTTCTGAAAGTTGTTTTGGTTCGAGGTTAGTACCATAATTTAAAAAGAAAGGTCAGGAGGAGAAAATAAAGAAATTATTTGGGAGATAGTTGATAATTCTGATCTAAAGGCTTCACCCTCAAACTTCTAATCCCAATATTCTCGAAAACATTTTCACCATCTGAATCCACATGGACAACTTGTATCAATAATGTGTTGCTAATTACAAAAAGA
This sequence comes from Nicotiana paniculata, assembly GCA_005239505.1. Taxonomy (NCBI): domain Eukaryota; kingdom Viridiplantae; phylum Streptophyta; class Magnoliopsida; order Solanales; family Solanaceae; genus Nicotiana; species Nicotiana paniculata. The sequence continues at coordinate 14,355 of MDKI01005580.1, read as the reverse complement.
AATCGTAAACTAAATGTACTTGAAGTTATTTTGGGTTGGAATTCGAAAAATCAATAATAATAAAAAAGGATATTTCGGGGAAAGCAGAGTTTATTAGAAGTATGGTGATGATCTAGCACAAGTTCAGTTCAGTTGTCCTAATCTTAGAACCAATCATAATAATAATAATAATATTTGAAGTAAGCCAATTCAAGGATTATGGTTGGAGAAAAATCATTTTAATTGAACGCCCAAGTGTGTGGACAGTGATTAATGGAGTGAATTGAGAACCATAAGATTTTATGTCCAAATTCAATAGGAACAAAAACATTAAGTGATTTCTCCTATCTATCCACGCTTTGGTTGATAGAGTTACCCAATATTTGTGATGGTGGAAGTAATTGGTACTCTAAAATTAATTAATATACCAGCAAACTAACCCGAACGCTACGGTAATAAAAAATAATTCCAATTGACATAAAATTATAATGAGATATTGGTATATTCAAAGAACCTTCTTTGCTCATGGATTTCCTTTTTACCAGTTCAACCGCGTCCTCATTGCTATTGGAAAGTTTAGTCATCCTCAAAACAAATGAACCTTTCAAAACCTACCAAAGAAAATGATGTCAATCTTTCTATATTATTATATGATAAGCAACTCGTGTCTTCTTCTCATCTAATTTTCTTCTTCAGAGCTGTTTGGTTTAATTCAAGTCAATATTTTGGTTCCAACTCCGTCTCTTAAGTTTTAGTTTTAACTCCTAACTTATATATACCACAACTATTAACGGAGTCAAACAATTTATTCCTGACTAATTTTAAAATATTACTGTGATTAATAGACTAGTCTTTTTATAGATTTCAAATATTATTTTAATCGATTAAATCATCACATATATGTATAAGGTTTTAAGTATGTTGTGTTTTAATTTACAAGTAACAGTTAAATACTTGATAATCCATAAGAAATTGCTGAAATTATGAGTATTCTAGTTTTAAATAAATGCATTTAAGTAGAGTGACCGTGCAGGCAAAGGAGGGATGCAAATTGTCGGAGGAATAGAATAATAAAATGGGCAATCATCTTGGACGTTGGTCCCTTCACCTTATAGTTTATACAGAAGTCTTCCCGGCAGAGTTATTATTTTTTTGTTGAAGTAGGTTTAGAATATCTTCTTGTTGGAATAATTCAAGCTTAAATCTCCTCGTTTTGATTAACAAAGTACTTAGTTAATAATAAAAAACAGATCGACCCTTCAACAACTTCTGAACCAAACAGAGTTTTAACGTATGCAATAAAACATATTATTATTATTATTATTATTATTATTGTTATTATTTCCAAAAGAAGTCAACTACCAAAGCAGAAATTACTCCAACTCCTTGCAAAACATAAAAATGATGAGTACGCTGGTATTTTGTGTCCATTGATTCAAAATCATGGATCCACCTCTGACTTCAAAAATAAATGAATAACTATATCAATATGTATAGGTCAAACAAGAGTAGTGTAGTTCCATTGCTAGGATTTCCATTTTCCGTGAAATTTCATTTTCTGTGATATTCATCTGGAGAGTATCAATACATAGTACATTATATGTTCGTGGAAAAAAAATCCGGATAAGAGCTCGACAAGCATCAATCAGCGCCTTGTATATTTCAAGAAAGGAGACTGACAACTGGAGAAACTTGTATTATCTTTCTAGCTTGCTTAATATTGCTTCCATTGGAGGTAGTTCCTTCACAATTTGAGACCAGTCAGGCATCCCCTGCAGAGTTGGTCAACATTAAAATCTCACAAAGAATTAAACCAGAAAGGAAAAAGTAAATTATAAACAACACAGACACGAATATTTGTACGCCACTGCAAAGGCATCTTACTTGACTTGTGGATTTTAGAGTCATCAATGTCATGTTTTGAGCAATTTATTATGCTAATTACATATGCGAATAAGCACATAATTGGTTCTTAATCAATGGAGCAGAGAAGAGATGTGCAGCACAAAGAATTTTACACGCACTGACTGACCTTTCCTGATCGTCGAACACGACCATCTAGACGAAGTATAATGTAGACATCTTCACCAGGAGTAACACCTTCAGACTTCTGTTGATCCCTTATCCACCTGAAACAGAGTGAGGTTAAACATAATATCGATCAGTAAGAAATAGGTCTTTTCCGATTGGGCACAAGGAAAAATAAAACTGAGCGCGCCAGGATGTCCTTAAGATAAAAATGCCACAAGCATAAATGCCCATGAAGATGATAAGTAGTTTCAAGTGTATTAAGAAAAGGTTGATACCTTTCCCACTCTACAGGTGAAACAGTCTCCGCCTTGAACCGGATCTCTGACTTCAATTTTGATTTTGCAATTATTGACTGAGTTCTTTGGTCAAAATCCTCCTACAGTAGCAATGAGAGAAAAATAAGAAAACATAAAGAGATACATACAACATTAAGATTATTACTGTATCGTGCTTTTTTGAGCAACAAGAAACGACTTTCAATAATCAGTAGCGGGCAGGGGCGGATTTAGGGCGGCGGAAGGAGGTTCACCCGAGCGCCCTTCACCGAAAAATTACACTGTATATATAAGGCAAAATCTGTTTTTTTACCTCTATATATTATGTTTTGAAGCCCTTTGACATAGCCGAAATGTATAGCTTAATGGTCAAGGGGGTTCAAAATCATTGTGAAGTCACTAGTTCAATTCCTATTGGCCACAAATCTCTTTTAATTTTTTAACTTTTTTCTTTTTTGAACCCCTTAGTGAAAATCCTGCCTCCGCTACCGATAGCGGGTGAAAGATTCTTCTGGACTTTGAGCAAAAAGGAAGCAAGAATCATGAACTTGACGTGCATGCTATAGCATCATGTTGTTTATAATGATCATTAAGTGCTGTTAAAAATCTTCAATCTTACCCCTATTGATGGGAGAGAAGCGGCTGCCTTTTGAGGAAGACCAAAACCTTTCTTCTCTATTTTTGTTTCCCTACCTTCACCCCAAATAACAGGAACTAGAAGGATTCCGCGTTTAAGAAGCTCAGTGCGGAATCTCTCAGCATTTCTCATAGCGAGAGAGACTGTCTCCTTCTTTCCAGCCAAAATAACCTAACAACAAGCAACTGGTCAAACTCCTGATAAGAGGAGAAAGTATGTTCAAGTCAGGAATTTAAAAAAAAGATAGAACAAATACGTAATGGGATATCTTTTGCTCATTAAAAAAGGCATTTGTTGCAAACTTAGCAAAATGTGGAACTAATTTCTCTGTCATCATCCTTCCGACAATATAAATGTGATGGAAAAGCTTTCTTCTTTGTTTAAGAGGAGAGGCAAATCAGATCTTTTGATCTATTAAGCAGAATATGTGGCAACAAGAACTAGACATGTGACCCTAGTAAGAGTTGTACATGACTTCTCATTCTTTAAGTGACAAATTGAAGGACTCCTACTGATGTTTTCCACTCAACTTCTGCTTACTTCTGGAAATTGAAAACAAGAAGAGTAAAGGGGAAGTTGTCTCACTAACAGGCCTCACGGTGTCTCTTAGCTGGACGAGTTCAACAATCCTATTAGTTGAAAGGCGCAAAGGCAGCCTTGATAGTGTTTCATCACGTGATATTTGTGCAAGCTGTTCCTCCTCTTTTTTGTTCTCCCAAATAAACAAAGCCACAAAAACAATAATACCTGCAGAGTGCTGGTTCAAGAGCTTAATCATTTTTGAGAAACAGTTCGTTTCCATTAAGAAGCGTTAATTAATATACCAAGTAAACATCATTTTACAGAACTTCAGAAGTGAACTATACAATCCATAGCAAATGCAGTCATTATTTACCAACGACATTTATAGCAACATTTCCTGCAGTCTCCCCAACATCAGGAGCACCCTCTCCACCTTGAAATGCACGGATTAACCTGGGTATAGTGAAAAATGTGGAAATTCCAGCAGCAGCGGTGAATGCCACATAGAAGAATCTTCTGACCCCTCTAAATGGAGCTTGTACCTCGCTGATGAGCTTAAGGTCTCTACGGAAACTGTAACCTACGTCTTCCCCTCCTAACCTAGCCTGTGAGGTAATAAAAGACTATGAGATTCAGAAACAATGAAGTAAAGCTAGAGCCTTGCTAAGTTAAGATACCGATAACATAATCACATAATCAATTTGATAAAGAACTGAAACTAATTCATACATCCAAGCATGATGATAACTAAAGAACTATATTCATCAGCGGGAAACAAACCTCTTCCTGTAGTTCCTTAAATTCAGGCAATGATCTGAAGGAAGCCAAATCCGGATCATTAAGAATTGTGCCAAACTTTAGGTTATACTCTTTCAAAGCCGTGCGTAAACAGTCAGCAGCTTTCTTTCCTTCCCCTCTTAGTAAATAAAGAAAATAAATAAATAAATAAAAAAAGAGTGACAAAGCAGAATTAAAAAAGTAAGCTCCTTTGAGATGCTCTTTGAAGTTTCAACATTGTTCTTTGTGATCCTTCCAATGAAACAATTAAGCTAAAAACTGTGATTAAGAAATTTTAAGTTCCCTTTACTTGCAGTTTACTAGAGAAGAAGCTCAGGAGTATGTTTTTCCTCAACATGGCTTCAAACAAATTAATGTTTATTCAGATCAACCACGAAAGAGGCAAAGGAGAAATCTACCTGTAGGCATGGCAGCATGCTTTATTATAAAGAGCAGCTTGAGCCTCGATAGGGGTAGGATCTAAAGTAAGCGCTGTGTCAAACTGCACAAGAGCATCTTTAACCTGGAAAGTTCAAAATTAATGAATCAAGATGGTATGTGTTGCCCATATTGCAGACTGAAATCCAAACAAAAGGGTCTGTCACCAACTTGCAGGAAAGTTTGTTACGCGAACCAAAACACAGAATATTGAGGACACAATTAAGCGGGAAATAAAAAGAAAGGCAAAATGAACAGGTTTAAAATTAGGAAATTGGCAAAAGAAAAACTGTTGATTAAAAGAAAAAAAGAAAATTCAATCAAATAATTGACAAGACATTAGCAAATTGTTCTTACAGTAATAACGGTGAATCAACCTACTAGGAATCAACCTACTAGCTGTTATCCTTAAGCTTGGGATGCAGGATCAAATAGAGATATGCAAGAAACTACAACTCAGACATACAATGAGTACAAGATTATAAATAAAAAAACTCATTGAGTAGGCTAATCTTTTGAGCATCATTCTTTAGTTATGCCAAGAATAGACATACATTTGTGACACAATGAATGTGAGGGTGAGTGTTTAGTGTTAATTCAGTTCAGCATAAGTGCAACTATTACCATTAGATTTACTCGGAATGGGAAAATTTTGAACATATTTCGGAATACAAGTTGCACGAGTAAAACTAATTTTGCACTGATAGGACTCTAAGATACCACCAATGAAAATTGGCTAAAATCGGGTAGAGTGAGCAAAAATAATTTGACCAACCAATTCAGGAGGCTCTCAAAAAGAGTCACCCATTGATAGACGAATACAACAAGTAACAAGTACTGAACGGTGCGAACCGCCACTCTAAAAATTTAAGCTGTTAGATATATCGATTTATTTTATGTCTACTACAAGCCGGTACTTCTTCTTTCCCACATACCAAGTAATGAGGAGAATATAACTGGAAATTGAAACATTTACTATCAAATTGAATTGCATCATAAGACTTAAAACAGTTAGGAAACTGTTATTTGATGTCTGCAACCATGAAACAATTAGACGAATTACAGCCATGAAAATGAGAAAGAAGTAGAAAAATACCCGTCCTCTCGAAAACAGGTCAAGGCCCACATTGACGCAAGACTCAGCAGTGGGAGTACTGGGTTCGCTGACTTGGGCCGACGATGGTGGCGGAGGGGGCGAAGTAGGAGAAGAACAAAAAACTAGTGACAAACTATTTCTGTTAGGATAATTTAGCCATACTTGTCTTCTTTTGTTAGTAATTGAGAATTTGGTAGATGAAGAAAAGCAGAAATGGAGGTGGTGAGAGGCAAGAGTTGCAGTGGCCATGTCCAGATTTCATTGCAAAAGCAGCCCACGACTCAGTTTATCCATTCGCACTACGCCTGGACTTCGTGTGGCTTTCATAAAAAGAGTTTATAATATGAATTTAGATTATACACATATTACGTAATTCAGTTTAATTAATTATAATAAATTATTACTCAAGTTTTCAAGTTACTATATGATATTTGCTATAAAGAGTTGTAATGATTCAACTGATGTGAAAAATTTATGTATCCTCAGTATAGAGAACTTAATTAATTTATATACTTTTATATAAGGAAGTTTATAATTAAAAATTAAAAGACAATCACCATACAAATGTTTTCTGCATAACTATGTATGAATCTTGTTTTAATCTCTATTCTATTATACACTCAATTTAATATCAAATAATGATACACATAGTAACAAGATATGCATTGGATCATTTAAATGAACAACAGAAGCCTTTAAACTTAGTTAGGTAACAACTTACTCTCTATCTAATTTGTTTTTAAAAATGAGTTTTTATATATTTGATTTTTAAAATATGAATTTTGAGATTTTCATTTGTACATCTCATATTTTAGTTTTCTCGCTTTGATTTTTTTCCTCTACAATATTTCCTTACTTGATACTTATAACTAGAAGATTATAAAATTTATTTATTTCTTACATTAATTATTTTTTACCACATGAAATAACAAAATCAATATTGGACTGGATAAACTTTTAGTATCGATCACAAGTATTATTGGAAAATATATATTTATCCTACTAAAATTCAAATCTATATTTTAGATTATACATCATTTATTATATTTTACTATAAATGACGAAGAATTCAATTCCAAATACCAAAGAAGTCAAATAACTATTGGTTAGAATTGATTCGGGCATAGTTACATGGGATAGTTGGTGAAGTGACCTCTTTTCAAATTTGATTTAGCCAAGTGACCTTCAGATTTTAATTATCGTAGGATTGACCTTCATGCTTAATTAATGGTTAAATGGGATTATAAAGTGAGGGAAGGAGTTCAATTATTACATTTTGTCCCCAACCTATATAATTGTGATATTACTAGATTTTAAAAAAAAAATCACATCCCTTTCCGCCTCATTTGCCGCCCCAATCCCCATTTCCCACGGTTGATTCCTCCATTGCATTTTGTTTTCTTGAAATCAACACACATAGGTCATGTCTCTTCTTCCTCATTCCTCTCAAAGCTTCAGTCTTTTGATTTATCATTTACTTTGAAGAAATAAAAAATTAGGGAGGAGGGGGGAGGATCTATCGAATTTGGGGAAGAAATTGATAATTCATTGGATTGATAATTCATTTGAGGTGGTATATTGTGTACCTCCTTCATCTAGTAAGTGTTTTTATCTCTTCTTTTTCGTCATTGTTAATTTGGGTTTCTGCAAAAAAATTCTTCACAGTGCTCAACCACTAGTGTACAATAGACCACTGTTAGAATAGACCATTGGTTCATGATAATATGCTAGAATTACATGTAATTGGATATGTTTTACCCCTACTTTGGTGTGTTTTTAGGTGTTTTGAATGTTGAAAGATGATCAATTGAGCGTAATTTTTTAAGTTTATTATGTAGGAAACTAAGAGTTAAGAATAGAGGTGATTTGAGCAATAATGAAGCTGAAAGGCAATTTTTGAAGAAAAGAAAAATCGGATCAAGCAGTGAAGTAACTTTGAAAAGCACAGGGAAAGCACAGAAAAATCTGAAAAATACAATCAGGCCCTGTGTGAAGCACAACTATAGCACAAGGGCAAATTTGCATGCGTTTATCTTGAGGGGCAACTTAGTCAATTGGCTTAGGGACGTGATATAAAAGCTTTAAACCCTTATTTCAGCAATACGCTTGACCTGAGAAGGCAAGAAACACCATTGTTGAAGCAAAGTTGATCCCGAAAGATCCTCAAGTTCATTTAAGAAGACGAATCGATGAGTTTCTCTCTACTTTTCTATCTTTATTTCTATGAATATTTGTTTGACAATGGTTTATGTATTTTTGAGTAGCGTTATGAGTAGCTAAACCCATCATCTAGGGTTGATGGAACCAATTGTTGGATGAATTCTTGATTGTGTATTGATATAATTGAGCTGTTTTTACTCTTTAATTGTTAAGCGATATACTTCTTGTGGTTAATTGAAGGGCCCTTGATTAATCATGTCTAGTTATCTTGTATTGCTTGAGAGAGAACACTTGATTAGATTGTTGAACAACGCCACTTTCGAGTAAGTTAAGAGATTAATTACTTGGATTTAAAAGCAGGATTAGAAATAATGAAGCTTTGGCGTGATCCTTATGAGTTGTATGAATTGTCAGCTGGAGTAGCTCGAGAGAATACTTCTAGTAAATTATCGTAATTGATCAAGAGATAATTGCGATAAATAAGGATTCATCATCTTTAGACAGTGGTGCGGCGAGATTATAACTAGCGTGTTAGGAATTAATCCGGCGATTGGGGAAATCATAAACCCTAGACCTTTTTATCCTTGATTCAACCTCATTCTTGATATTTGATAGTTTTTATTGTCTTCTTTCTTAGTTAAGTAATTTTTGTTAATTCATAAATCAAGTAATAAACTCTAGGAGTTGTATGAGCTTATCTTTAGCGATACTAGAAAGTTGTAGCAAATAGGTTGGTTCTCTGTCGGATTCGACTCTGGACTCTTGAACTGGATTATTTTAGCAGCGACCGCACTTTTTATAAGTCATAGTTGGGCGTGATCAAATTTTGACGTTGTTGCCGGGGAACTAACAGTGTTATTTGTTACAACTTGAAAGAATTGCTAGGATTTTTAGTTTAGATCAATTTTCTGTGGTGCTAAAAATATTTCGATCGAAATTCTCACGTTTGAACTCTTCTGTGCCTCAGGTGCATGCCTAGAAGCTACTTGAGAACTGATGAAATCTTTAAAGGACTCTTAGATCCCGAGAAAGCATTCAGGACATTGAATCGGGCTAATAATAAGGCAAACAACTAAAACAAAACGAACAAATCGAAATTGAAATGGGTGACGTCGATAATGTCAACGGTAACAATAGAAATAATCAAGTTGACCAAAACATCGGAGTAGTAGCACCCCTGGTGCCGGAGGCTGCTCTATATGATTGGGCGCAACCAATTGCTGACAATCTGGCAACTGCAATTGCAGTCCCTCCAATACAAGAAGAGACTTTTCAAATTACAAACAACATGTTGCACTTGCTGCAGAACAAAGGTTTGTTCTCCGGGTCTTACATCGAAGACCCACATCAACATATGAAGAATTTCCTATCAATTTGTGTCACTCAAAGACAACCGAATGTGACACCTGAAGCAATCAGATTGTTACTGTTTCTATTCTCAGTGACTGGGGAGGCTTAAACTTGGCTGAATTTGCTCCCAATTAACTCCATTGCTACATGCGAGAAACTAGTCAAGCAGTTCTTAAACAAGTTCTATCCACCCAATAAGACTGCAAGACAAATTGATGAGATATTGCAGTTCAGGCAGAAACCAACTGAAACTTTGCAAGAAACCTGGGAGAGGTTTAAGGGTATATTGGTGAAGTGTCCACACTATGGCATCCCAGAGCAGATGCTAGGACAGAGATTCTATATGGGTTTGGCTGACAGTCTGAAGGCTAATGTAGATGCTTCATCCAGGGGTGCATTCTTGAGCAAATCATTCACAGAGTGTAAGATTTTTCTCGACAAGATGGCTCAAAATTCAGGCTGGATGACGATGGATACAACACTGACTCCAATAGTGCATTATGTTGCTATTGAACCAAACAATACAAATGCAGAAAACATAGCCACTCTAATGACCCATATGAGTTTGCTGACAAAGAAGATTGACGAGATGGGCACGAAAAAGGTTCATATTGTTGACACAACAAATGGAGGCCTATGCACTCCCTGCATCAATCAGTTGTATGTTTGCTCGTGGAGTGGAGAAAATGATAACCAGGGCTTCAAAGAAGACATGAATTACGTAAATAATTTTGGGGTCAGAGTCAAGGTGGACAACAATGGGGACCTCAAAATCAGCAGTACAAACCAACCCAGCAGCAGTATAATACCAATCCTATGGGAGCACGACCACAATGCCAAGTTGTGCCCTATCAAAGGCAACCGGGTTACAATCAACAACACCAACAACAGTTGGTTTACCAACAACCTCATCAACAACAGGTGACCAGACAAAAAGACAGTAATATGATAGAAATCAAGGGCATGCTGCAACAAATCATTGGGACTAATGGAAAGATGCAAGAAAAGTTAGATGCACATGACTCAGCCATTAAAGGCATTGAAACTCAGTTAGGCCAGTTGTCCACGACTTTGAATAATCGGCCACAATGAACATTTCCTGCAGACATACATATCAATCCAAAAGATCAGAACCATAACCAGTTAATGGTAGAGAGTCTCAGGAATGGAAGAGATTTGGACAAAGAGCAAAGATTTGCTCAATCTAATAGTGAGACAGTGACACCTACTCTAGTGCCATTTGAGATCAATGAGTCGCCGGAGCTCAAAGAGGTTGTAATTGAACAAGCACAAGTTGATAAAGGCAAGGAGAAAGAAATTGAACAGTCCCGGAACAGGTAGTAGAAAAGACTTCTAATCAGGAAAAGACACAGAGCAGTGGGCAGAAGCGACCTCCAGCACCATTCCCTCAAAGGTTATCAAAGCAAAAGAAAGATGATAAATACAGGAAATTCATGGAAATGCTAAGGCAGATTCAATTGAATATTCCTCTGATGGATGCTTTGAGGGAAATGACAGGCCACGCTAAGATGATTGAGGACTTGATGTCTCAAAAGTTTGACTTCTAGGACTTGTCTATTGTGGCTCTAACTCAAACTTGTAGTGCTATAGTGACAAGGCATATGGCTCAAAAGTTGTCTGATCCTGGTAGCTTCACTATTCCATGCACAATTGGAAGTTATGTTTTTGCAAAAGCATTGTGCGACTTGGGATCCAGTATTAACTTGATGCCCTTGGTGATCTATGCAATGTTAGGCATTGGTAGAGCTAGACCAACCTCAATGTTGTTGCAACTGCCTAATCGCACAGTGAAAAGGCCAACATGAATTTTGGATGATGTGCTCATTCAAGTGGGAAAGTTTGTATTTCGTGCCGATTTTGTTTTTCTTGATTGCCAGGTTGACAAAGAAATATCCATAATTTTGGGAAGGACATTTCTAGATACTAGGAGAGCATTGATTGTGAGACAGGAGAGTTGAAAATGAGGTTGAACAATGAAGAAATAATATTCAACGTTCAATAATCTATGAGGAGGTCCAGCGAATTTTCAAATTATTCGCTAGTAGAGGCAGTTGATGTGATACTACAAGAGGAAGATGAGACTCTTCATGTCAGAGACCCATTAGAAGTTTGTTTGATGAATTTGAAAAAAGTGGATGGTAAAGAGTTGGGAGAGTGGGTTATGGCTCTCGAAGGTCAAGGTTTCTGGAAAAGGGAACCTCAGTTTGAGCCATTACACTTAAAAGAAAGAAAAACACCACCTGCGAAGCCGTCAATAGAGGACCCACCACAATTGAACCTGAAATCACTTCCAACTAACCTAAGGTATGCCTTCTTAGGGCCTAACTCTACTTTACTTGTTATTATCTCATCCGGTTTGTTAGTTGTGCAGGTAGAACAACTCTTACAGGAATGTAAGATTGTTATTGGTTGGACCATGGCAGACATTAAGGGTATTATCCCAGCCTTTTGCATGCATAAGATTCTCTTATAAGAGGGGCACAAACCTTCCAGAGAACATCAAAGAAGGTTGAACCCGAACATTAAGGAAGTGGTAAAGAAAGAAGTGATTAAGTGGTTGGATGCGGGCATCATTTTTCCTATCTCGGATAGCATCTAGGTAAGCCAAGTCCAATGTGTTCCGAAGAAAGGTGGCATGACTATTTTACAGAATGAGAATAATGAGTTGATCTCTACTTGTACGGTCACGGGTTGGCGAATTTGTATGGATTACAGAAAACTTAACAGTGCCACCCGGAAAGACCACTTTACTCTGTCGTTCATTGACTAAATGTTGGATAGATTGGCAAGAAGGTCTCACTTCTGCTTTTTGGATGGATATTGGGGGTATAATCAGATCAAAATAGCCCTTGAGTACATGGATAAAACGTCATTCACTTGTCTTTATGGCATCTTTGCTTTTCGGAGAATGTCGTTTGGCCTATGCAATGCACCATCCACTTTTCAAAGGTGTATGCTAGCCATTTTCACTGACATGGTTGAAGATATTATGGAAGTTTTTTATGGATGATTTCTCAGTGGTGGTAAATTCATTCGATGCATGTCTCAACAATTTGAAAAGAGTGTTGAAAAGGTGTATGGAGGCGAATCTGGTGCTAAATTGGGAGAAATGTCATTTTATGGTACAAGAAGGTATAGTTTTGGGGCATCGAGTGTCAAGTAAGGGTATTGAGGTTGACTATGCAAAGGTTGACGTGATGGAGAAGTTGTCGTCGCCCACTTCGGTCAAGGCAGTAAGAAGCTTCCTTGGGCATGCCAGTTTCTACAGGCGATTTATAAAGGATTTCTCTAAAATTGCTAATCTATTGTGTAAACTGCTTGAAAAATATCACCCCTTTGTGTTTTCTAATGATTGCAGGTTAGCATTTGAGGAACTGAAGAAGAGACTAATGACTGCACCAATCATCATTACACCCGACTGGAAGCAACCATTTGAGCTCATATGTGATGCGAGCGATTATGCTATAGGAGCAGTTTTGGGGCGGCGAAAGGACAAAATTGTGCATCCAATCTACTATGCAAGTAGAACGCTAAGCGGTGCACAACTCAATTATACCGTAACTGTGAAAGAGATGTTAGTTGTGGTATTTGCATTCGAAAAATTCAGGTGTTATTTGATAGGTTCAAAAGTGATTGCTTATACTTACCATGCAACACTTAGTTACTTGATAGCAAAGAATGAGTCAAAGCCACACTTAATCCATTGGGTTCTTTTGCTACAAGAGTTCAATTTGGAGATCCACGATAGGAAAGGAACGGAGAACCAAGTGGCAGACCACCTTTCAAGGTTGGAGGGAGCTGAAAAGAAAGTAGAGACTGAAGACATAACACAGACATTCCCAGATGAACAATTACTAGCAGTGACAATGGAAGAGACACCTTGGTATGCTAATATCGCTAACTATTTGGCAAGCGATATTTTAGTCAATTGTCTGTGTTTTATCTTGAGGGAATCTTAGTCAATTGGCTTAGGGATGTGATATAAAAGCTTTCAACCCTTATTTCATCCACACGCTTGACCTGAGAAGGAAAGAAACACCATTTTTGAATCAAAGTTGAGCCCGAAAGATCCTTAAGTTCATTTAAGAAGACGAATAGAAGAATTTCTCTCTACTTTTTGTGACGACCCGACCTGTCGTTTCAGGAATTTAAGCTCCATTCGGTGGTATAAAGTCATAAACAGCTCTACGTTATGTATATCGACATGCATGCGTGGTTAGATTCAGTTGCCGGGTAATTCGAAGTCGAATTGGGAGAATTTTTTTTTGTTTTTGAAGCTTAAGTGATGAAACTTGACCGGAGGTTTGACTTTTGTGTAAGTGGCCTCGGAATGATTTTTGGTTAATGTCAACGGCTTTGTGTGATGATTTTGGACTTAGGAGCGCGTCCGTAATTGGTTATGGAGGTCCGTAGAGTGATTTGAGGTAATTTGGCGAAAGTTAAAATTTCGGCGATTTCAGCTGATAGATGAAATTTTGATATCGGGATCGAAATAGAATTTCGGAAGTTGGAATAGGTTCCTAATGTCATTTGTGACGTGTGTGCAAAATTTCATATCATTCGGACGTGGTTTGGCAAGTTTCGGCATCGTTGCCGTATTTTGGAAGTTTAGAAGTTCTTAGGCTTGAATCCGAGGTTGATTCGGTGTTGTTTTGGATTTTTCTAAGGTTCGACTAAGTTTGGGTAGTGATATATGACTTGTGGGAATTGTTGGTTGAGGTCCCGAGGAGCTCGGGTGAGTTTTGGATAGGTATGGGTTGTGTTGCGCTCGTTTTGATGTTTCAGCGTCGTTTCTTCAAGCATAATTGGTAACAAATTAATCAAATGAGATCAAATTTCTATTTTGATTGAATAATTAGATCCATATCATAATTATGGAGCTATAGCAAAAAGAATCATCGAATTTGGACATCGTATGAGGAAGTTATGCTCATTTTAGTATCGGAGAAGAGAGCTGGTGTTGGTGTTCCGCAGGTTTGAAGTTGGGTCCGCACCCGCGGAGCCATAGGTGCGCAAAATGGCCCGCAAGTGCGGAATTGACAGCTGGAAATGCGCAGGTGCGGGTATTT
>ML326601.1:0-14217 GCA_005239505.1 Nicotiana paniculata | reverse complement strand
TAGAAATTCCGTCCTTGTCTCCCTTAATTCCTCCAGAATTTGGGCTAGCTCGTGCCTTGTATCATGTCTAGTTCTTAAGGAGATGGAGGTTGAGGAGATGAGGGGTTGTTTGGTGGAGTCAGTGCCTCCAATGGGCTTCCCGGAGACGAATAGGGTGCTAGTGAAGGATGTTAAGTTCTGGAACCATGGTGCATATATTTTCCCCATGTTATGTGGTAGATAAAATGGAAGAAGGTTAGAGACTTGGTGGGTAGTTGCATGGTAAGTCTGCATGGAAGGCATCCATGGTGCAGGGGTGGATGGTGGTGCATGATATTCCAGCATGAAAGGTTGTTGGTTGCTGTACCACTGATTCTGAGCCACCACCTCCATCCCTAATCTCATTCCCTATGTTACTATCTCCGTTAGGTGAGATGGGTTCTGCATTAGCAAAATTACTTCCTGCCCATTTATTTCCATCGTAAATACTAACGCATGACCCTGTAGTCCCATCTCTAACCAGGACTGGAGAGGAAGATCCATCATCTCTGGTTGAGATGTGTATACCAGTGGGGTATTTGCCTGAGGAATGGGTGGTCCATGCATTTTCAAGCGTGGGAGGTGGAACACTGATTGTTGTCCAGATTGGTTCGTGTATTATTGTTGGCAGTGTTTGGTGGAGATGGTCGTTGCATGACTACTGGAACTAAGTGTTGATTTTTTGTGGGGCTATATTTGGTCGTGTGTTTTGAAAAGGCAGTGTTTAGGTTGTATTCACATAACGGAAAAGGATTTGTAGACTCGAAATTTGTAGTATTGTGGTGTGATTGTCACATGGGAGGTAATCATTTGATGTGCATGGGAACTTGGTGGCACTAGGGGGGTCATAGGCTACTGTGGCATGCAATGTGGAATGACTATGGCTAACGTGTATTCCACTAGGCATAGTATGTTCATGTGATAAGGTGGGCATGGGAGGAGGTAATTGGTTGGTGTTGTTCAAAGCCTCATGATCTGATTTGGACGTGTGAGGTGTCGTGTTAGTAAGTGATGGTGTGGGTAGTGGAGTAAGGACTTTAGTTTGATTGGGGTCTAAGGAGTTAACTTCATCAATTAATGAGCTATTCTTGGGGTAAGCATATGCACAGGACTAATTTTGTCTCTAGCGTGACCTGATAAAATGTTTTCCTCTTTCTCATGTGTTATTTTTTTTGGGCTATCTATTTGGGTCGAGTCAGCAGGTCTTTTTGGGCCTATCTAGGTCCATTAAGACTTCAAACTTATTAGGGAAAATACTGTTGTTAGAGTGAATTATGGAAGGATTACTGCGTATCGTTTGGGCCTTTAGTGACCCAGTAGGGGTAGGGTGTTTACCTTTGATTGATGTTGGTTCTTCTGCCGCCTCCATAGCCGCCCTGTGATTCCATGGTTGGGATGTAGCCTTGCCCTTTCCGCCAAACTTTGAAAATTGAACTGTCTTCCAATTTGAGTTAGGCATCTCCGCATTTGATGTTGTAGTAGACGTATTTGTTGAATCTCCTTGCATAGGTTGTTGGATTTGAACCTTAGTGCACGCATCAGTTGCATGTCAAAAATGGCCACAATGTTTGCATAGTATATTCATCCTTCATAAACTAAGTCTTGCTTATGGTGACCTAGTAGAATATGTGTTTTTAGAGGTCTCTCCAATGCTACTTCAATATATATTCTAGCATATCTTCCCCGTGCAGTTGAGGAGGTACATGCATCTACCTTGAGCAGTCTTCCCAGTTTGGAACCAATTCTGTGTAATATTTGTTCATCATAGAACTCGGTAGGTAATTCCGACAATCGTACCCATATTGCAGAGTATGTTAATTGTGTTGAAGATGAAATAAACTTTGGCTCCCATCGACGAACAGACAAAAAATAGTTTAATACAAACCAGGGTCTTCCATGTAGGGCCTTAATCATGTTCTCCTCTCTTTGAAATTTTATATGGAAAAAACCTGAACTTAAGTCTGTTAGCACTATTTTCTCCGTAGGGTTCCATAAGGCAATTAGTTTAGCTTGTAGTATTTGATGTGTAATCTTTCTCCCAAACACGTTTACTATGACAGAATTTAACCATGGTGTGTATATATTTTATATATATATATATATATATATATATATATATGACGGTATTTTTTTTATTCTCTGCATTTGTTACCAATTATACATGTTACCTATATTTGAAACATCTTTAGCGTCCAATTATTAAAAGGAGTAAGAGAATTAAGCAGAGGCGCATGCGAGGCATGGAACCGGTTCAATTGAACCCAATACTTTTGGCGCGTAGCATAACTTTATGTATACAAATTCAATGATATTGCAATATATAGCAATATGTACCCATAACATTTAAAATATAACTAATTTTAGTGTATGTGCATTGCACGTGGACATTGCGTCAAATAAAAAAATATATAAATGACAAATAAATGTTTGAAAAAAAAATAATTTTGGTAAATAAATGCAAATAATTGTTTAAACAATAAAAAAAACTATTTTATTAACATATGTAGCAACAAAACTCAATATCTTCTGAACATGAAGATGATGAATTAAATTAAATTAATTGTATTAGTAATACACGACATATACAACCTTTTTGAAATTGCCATAAAAGAAATCAATAGATAACTTTCAACTTAATTCTAATTTATGAAGATAAGGTTTCCATTATTTTAGAATAAAAATAGATAAGATATTAACATGTCATGATTCTGAACTAAATGTTTTATTTAGAAAGTGAAGTTGAGATATTTTTCACAAACTATTTTATTTTTTCAAGTATTACATGAGATTGATAAAACTAGAAACATGCTCTACTGTTTTAATACTTCTTTTTTTCAATTGTGATTCTTAGTTTTCCTTTAATTTTTGGTATTTATAGATATTTTTTCTATATGGTGATACATATATATATATATATATATATATATATGGTAATTTAAGAACATAAAACTCTTATATGTCATCCCTAGATTATCAAAATTATAGGTAAGCTAAATGAATCTATTCTTGTGTAAAAACAATTAATAGATTTATTTTCGCTGAGTCTATATTGTCTTGTTATTACTTGCTATCGATACATTTTCCATAATTCTCTATTGCTTTCTTCGATTTAGTTTTCTAATTATATTATCTTGCTATTACTTGTTATCAGGGTTTCGTCATTCTTCTTTAGCCAAGGGTCTATCGAAAACAGTCTGTTGGCTCAAGAAATTATATGATTTTGAAGATTGACAAAGGAACTCAAAGATTAACCAGGTCCATCACTAGAGACACATGCAGAGTTAAGGCACGTGAGGTGCACATGCAGGAGATAAACGAAATCTGGAAAATAAAGAGATATCTCCCGATCGAAAAGACTGCAAAATGATAAGGAAAAGGGCTCCTTATTCAGTAGCAACATAATCAAAGATAATGAAGTATTCGAGGAGTTGAGATTAACTAGAACTCTTTCACCAAGGAAGAGTAGCATTAGAACTCTAGTAAATCTCTTGTCTACTAATCCTATATATTGCAGATTGTTCTTATTGTACAAATACGCACAAAAGCAGAAGTTAAGCAAGAATTGAGAGCAAAATTAACAAGGCAAATTTTGCAAGCAGTTCGTGTGAGATTTAAGTGTGCGACTGTGAAGCTACTTGAACCAGTTAGAAGAACTCGTTTCAACTATTGTCTTTTAGTCTAGTTTACTTGTAGTAGGTGATTTCAACTTGTACCTTTCAGCTTTATCTAGAAGCGTCTGTAATAGGTATTGTGTGTTCAAGTTATAGCTAACTTGGGGTTTATCGCAAATAACAAGAAGCTAGTTTGCTACAAAGGGATTAGAGGTAATCCTAGGTTTACAAAAGAGTTTTTGTAAATACTGTTTGGTTCACTGATTTAGTAAAGAGTTTGGGAAAATCCTACTGGAAAGTAGATCGTGGTTTTTCACCTTTTGAGCCAGGTGTTTTTGAAATTGCCATAAAAGAAATCAATATATAACTTTCAACTTAATTCTAATTTATGAAGATAAGGTTTCCGTTATTTTAGAATAAAAATAGATAAGATATTAATATGTCATGATTCTGAACTAAATGTTTTATTTAGAAATTGAAGTTGAGATATTTTTCACAAACTATTTGATTTTTTCAAGTATTACATGAGATTGATAAAAACTAGAAACATGCTCTACTCTTTTAATACTTCTTTTTTTCAATTGTGATTCTTAGTTTTCCTTTAATTTTTGGTATTTATAGATCTTTTCTCTCTCTCTCTCTCTCTCTCTATATATATATATATATATATATATATATATATATATATATATATATGGTAATTTAAGAACATAAAACTCTTATATGTCATCCCTAGTTTATCAAAATTATAGGTAAGCTAAATGAATCTATTCTTGTGTAAAAAAAATTAATAGATTTATTTTCGCTGAGTCTATATTGTCTTGTTATTACTTGCTATCGATACATTTTCCATAATTCTCAATTGCTTTCTTCGATTTAGTTTTCTAATTATTTTGTCTTGCTATTACTTGCTATCAGGGTTTCGTCCTTCTTCTTTAGCCAAGGGTCTATCGAAAACAGTCTGTTGGCCCAAGAAATTATATGGTTTTGAAGATTGACAAAGGAACTCAAAGATGAACCAGGTCCATCACTGGAGACACATGCAGAGTTAAGGCACGTGAGGTGCACATGCAGGAGATAAACGAAATCTGGGAAATAAAGAGATATCTCCTGATCGAAAAGACTGCAAAATGATAAGGAGAAGGACTCCTTATTCAGTAAGAACAGAATCAAAGATAAAGAATGATTCGAGGAGTTGACATTAACTAGAACTCTTTCACCAAGGAAGATTAGCATTAAAACTCTAGTAAATATCTCGTCTACTAATCCTATATATTACAGATTGTTCTTATTGTACATATACGCACAAAAGCTGAAGTTAAGCAAGAATTGAGAGCAAAATTAACAAGAAAAATTTTGCAAGCAGCTCGTGTGAGATTTAAGTGTGCGACTCTGAAGCTACTTGAACCAGCTAGAAGAATCAGTTCCAACTATTGTCTTTTAGTCTAGTTTACTTGTAGTAGGTGATTTCAACTTGTACCTTTCAGCTTTATCTAGAAGCGTCTGTAATAGGTACTGTGTGTTCAAGTTATAGCTAACTTGGGGTTTATCGCAAATAGCTAGAGGCTAGTTTGCTACAAAGGGATTAGAGGTAATCCTAGGTTTACAAAAGAGTTTTTGTAAATACTGTTTGGCTCACTGATTTAATAAAGAGTTTGGGAAAATCCTACTGAGAAGTAGGTCGTGGTTTTTCACCTTTTGAGCTAGGTGTTTTCCACGTAAAAATTTTTGTGGTCTTTATTTTCTGTATTTATTATTCCTCAAATAGTAGAGGTTGGAGCACATATAATAACTTGNAGAGCAGATTATCCTTGAAGATGCTAACACCTTAGGAAAAGATCATGATGAGTGCACCACCTGGGAACTGGGAAGGACAATCAACCGCTAGGCCTCCACTCTTCAATGGCCAGCACTACTCCTGGTGGAAAAACAGGACGAGAGATCATATAATTGGTGAAGACTATGAGCTATGGGACATAGTTATTGATGGTCCTTTGGCCACCATGAAGAAGAATGCTGAAGGAGTAGACTTTCCAAAGACAAAAGCTGACTGCATTGTTGAGGATTTGAGAAAGTGGGAGAAGAATGCTAAAGCCAAGAAGTGGCTTGTGTGTGGACTTGGTCCAGATGAGTACAGTAGAATTCAAAGTTGTACTACTGCCAAGGAAATTTGGGACACTTTGCAAGTGGCTCATGAAGGAACTGCTCAAGTGAAAATATCCAGAGGTACTCTACTATATTCTCAATATGAGAATTTCTCTATGAAGGAAGGAGAGACCATTCAAGAGATGTACATTAGGTTCACTATACTGACTAATGAACTGAAATCTCTTGGAATGACTCTTCTTGAGGAAGACAAGGTTGAGAAGATTCTGACAAGGGTTCTTCCAGCCTCTTGGGAAAGCAAGATCACTGCAATTCAAGAATTCAAGAATCCAAGAACATTGCAACTCTCAAACTGGATGAACTAATTGTAAATCTTACTGCCTATGAACTTAGGGGGCAGAAAATGAAGATGGATACTCCCAAGAAGGAAAGGAGTCTAGCACTGAGAATCACTGAAGGAGCAGATCTGGAGGAATATGAAATGGCTATGATCACCAAGGATTTCAAGAAATATTTTATGATAGGAAAAGGCTCCTCAAGAGGTGGAAACTACAGCAAGGCAAGGGTACTAGAAAAAATGACTAATGAGGGCTGCTACAAATGTGGGAAGACTAATCATCACATCAATAACTGCCCTCAGTGGGAAGTTGAATGGAAAAATTAAAGGTCTGAACGAAGGAACCGGAAGAAGGACCAGGTTCATCCCAAGAAAAATAAAGTATCAACAAAGGCTGTGGCTGTTGCTTGGGAAGAAAGTTCATATGAGGAGTCAGATGATGAAGATGAATATGAACAAGCACTTATGGCAATTGGTGAATCAGATGAGGAATCTCATGAGGAATATGAGGTAAGTATATTTCATCTCAAAGACAAGATTAAGTTCTTGTCCAAAGAAAAACTCTCTGAATTACTGCTAGATTCTATTGATGAATCTGAAGTAATTAATAAGGAAAAGGAACATTTGTCTAAGGAGTGTGTAATTTTAAAAACAAAGTGTAAAAACTTGGAACTCAGAGTAAGTGAGATTGTGAGTGAAAACATTGCTCTGAAGAACCAGGCTCATCCCCTTGAGACAAATGTCCTAGAGTTAAAATCTGAAAATCTAAAACTGAAACTAAGAACCAGTAAGAAGATAACTGACAACTCTCAACTCACCTTAGACGAAAACATAGATAAACTAAAAGATGAGTTGTATAGGAAGGATGAACAGATAAGAGTGTTGAAGGAGGAACTTGGTAAGGTCAAGCATGAACTAGACAGAACTTGTAAATGGAACAGATCTTCCGATGCTTTGACATGGCTACAGGAACATCATAGAAGCAATAGGAGAGGACATGGCTTTGGGAGTCAGCTGCCTAAATGAGATCCTAAAAGCAAGTACCTCACCCTTTCTGAGAAAAAATCTTTACCCACTGTGGTAAGACTGGTCACTACAAAAGTAAATGCAATGCAAAAGAGCAGGCCAATCAAAAGAATAAAATTTTTGTTCGAGGGAAGAATTGGTTACCAAACTGGGCTAAAAAGAATTTAATTCACCCTTTTGCTTATAGAAAGGGACCCAAACTAGTTTGGGTTCACAAGACTAACCCCTGATTTTCTTTTGTAGGTTCAAGTGAAAGGAAGTAGCCAAATATGGTACATGGATAGTGGCTGCTCAAAACACATGACTGGTAACAAGGACCAGTTCCTTTCACTTGAGGACCTCAAAGGAGGAAATGTCTCCTTTGGAAATGGAAAGAAAGGTGAAATCATTTGGGTTTGTAAGGTAGGTAAGGATGACACACGTTCTATTGAGAATGTCTACCTGATAGATGGCTTGAAATATAGCCTGATCAGCATGTCACAACTGTGTGACCGAGGTAACTCGGTAGCATTCACCTCTACAAAATGCTTTGTAATAAATCTTATCACTAACAATATTATTTTGGAGGGAAAAAGAGTGAACAATATATATATCATAGATCTGTCCACACTTTCAGAAAATGAATTAACATGCGTAAGTGTGATGGACAGTGATCCGCTCCTTTGGCATAAGAGACTTGGACATGCAAGTCTGAGTCAGCTTAACAAACTAGTCTCCAAGAACTTAGTGATAGGTCTGCCTAACATTAAGTTCAAGGAAGACAAAGTTTGTGAGTCTTGTGCAATGGGGAAGCAGGTAAGATTGTCTTTCAAAAGCAAGAAAGTAGTAAGTACCACCAGAACGATGGAACTGGTCCATATGGATCTTTGTGGTCCTATGAGAACCTTAAGCAGATGTGGTAAAAGATACGTGATGCTGCTTGTTGATGACTATTCTAGGTTTACCTGGACATTGTTTCTAACATCTAAAGATAAGGAATTCGACATGTTTACTTCTTTTTTTAGAAAAATTCAAAAACAATTAGGAAATCAACTTGCATCAATTAGGTCTGATTATGGCACCAAATTTGAAAATGCTAAATTTGCTGATTTTTGTGATGAGCATGGCATAGATCAAAACTTTTCTGCCCCTAGAACTCCACAACAAAATGGAGTGGTTGAAAGAAAGAATAGAACACTTGAAGATATGGCTAGGACTATGCTTCTTTCTAGTAAACTACCTCACAGCTTCTGGGCAGAAGCTATTAATAATGCATGCTATATCATAAATAGGTGCATGACTAGACCACTTGTAGAGAAGACTCCCTATGAGTTACTTAAAGGGAGAAATCCCAATATATCCCACCTTAGGGCTTTTGGTTGCAAGTGCTTTGTGCACAACAATGGTAAAGACTCCCCAGGTAAGTTTGATCCCAGAAGTGATGAGGGAGTATTCTTGGGATATTCTTCACATAGTAAGGCTTATAAAGTTTATAGAAAATGAACTATGTGTGTTGAAGAAAGTGTGCATGTAGGTTTTATGAAACTAACATTCTTTCTGAGAGACAAGAACAAGAGGATGAAGAAATTGGGCTGGTCAGAAACTCAATCCAAATTGGAGAAACACTGGAGGAAGGAACAGGTGATGGAACAGGTTTAACCATCTCGGGCAACATGACGGGGAATAAAACAAAATAATTCCCAAAATTTCATTGGAATTTGTGCCTGAGTCTGTTCCACAGCAACAAGGCATTGAAGGAACTTCAAGGAGTAACCAGTTGGTTGTGAAACCTTATAGATATCAAAGTTCTCACCCTATTGAGAACATTATCACTGATCCAATCTCTGGAATCAAAACCATATCTTCTTTGAAAAATCTTTGTGCTTTTGATGCCTTTCTATCTCTTATTGAACCTAAAAATATTACTGAGGCTTTGCAGGATGCAGACTGGGTAAATACAATGCAAGATGAACTCAACCAATTTGAAAGAAGTCAAGTTTGGAATTTGGTGCCAAAACCCTTGGATAGATCAGTAGCTGGCACAAAATGGGTCTTCAGAAAAAAACTTGATAAAGATGGAACAGTTACAAGAAACAAGGCAAGATTGGTGGTTCAAGGATATGATCAGGAAGAAGGCATAGACTATGATGAAACCTTTGCTCCAGTGGGAAGACTGGAAGCAATAAGACTCCTCATAGCCTTCGCTGCTCACATGGAATTCACCCTTCACCAGATGGATGTCAAGAGTGCCTTCCTAAACGGCTATCTAAAAGAAGAAGTGTTTGTCTAGAAACCTCTAGGGTTTGAGAACAAGGAGAATCCAGATCATGTGTACAAACTTGACAAAGCACTGTATGGACTCAAGCAAGCTCCCAGAGCTTGGTATGAAAGATTATCAAAATTCCTGCTTCAGCATGACTGCAAGAGAGATAAAATTGATAGTACTTTATTCTTGAAGGAAAAAGGTAAAGATCTCTTGATAGTTCAGATATATGTAGATGACATAATCTTTGGAGTAACTACTGATAAGCTAAGTAAATAATTTGCTAAATTAATGGGGAGTGAATTTGAAATGAGTATGATGGGTGAGCTTAATTTCTTTTTAGGCTTACAAATTAAACAAAATTCAAATGGAACTATGATCCATCAGTAAAAGTATGTTAAATAGTTGCTTATGAGGTTTAAAATGGAAGACTCTAAAGAAATTGATACTCTTATAGCAACAGCCAAAAAATTGGATGTAGATGAACCTGGTTCATCTGTTGATCAAAAGTTGTATAGGGGAATGATTGGTTCATTGTTGTATCTTACTGCCAGCAGACCTGACATTGTTTTCAACATAGCACTTTGTGCAAGATTTCAGTCTAATCCAAAGGAATCCCACTTAACTGTTGTGAAGAGAATCTTGAGATACCTAAAAGTTACCACTGATCTCTGTCTTTGGTATCCAAAAAGTAGTAACTTCAATCTTGTGGGATATGTTGATGCTGACTATACATGTTTTCTAGTGGATACAAAGAGCACCTCAGGTATGGAATATTTTATGGGCTCATGTCTTGTGTCTTGGACCACTAAAAAGTAGAATTATGTGGCTCTATCTACTGCTGAGGCTGAGTATGTGGCTGCAGCCTCATGTTGTGGTCAATTACTGTGGATTAAACAACAATTGATAGATTTTGGAATCGATGTTGGATGCATCCCTATATTTTGTGATAACACCAGTGCTATAAGTATGACAAAGAACCATGTTCATCATAAAAGGACAAAGCACATAGATATTAGACATCATTTTTTAAGGGATAATTATGAGAAGGGATCGATTTCTATTGAATTTTGTGCTACTGATAAACAGATTGCTGACATCTTTACAAAAACACTAAGTAGAGAGCATTTTGAAAGGAACATGTTAGAATTAGGGATGATTAAGATCACCTAATTGAACCATTTCATAATGTACATGAAAAAAAATTATGTATTCTTTTTTGCTAGAAATTCTGAAATTTGTGTAAATAATCAGATTAATTGTTACTCAGTCTCATGCTGTAAATAGCATACTCTTTTGCCATGTTTTGAGATGACTCACTGGTTACTATTGTTGTTTTCTCTATTGTTAAAAATTGAGGCTTGATCAAGAGGACTCTAATATGATGAACCTGGTTCATCAGTGCTGGTTTATCTGAAAGGCGAGGTATGTGTTCTCCACTATACACACTTTAAAATATTAATAGTTAATCATGAGCAGAACTCTACCTAATTAAGATATTTTCAAAATCTATCCTTATCCCACTTTTGAACCAGTTCCGTCTACCCTAAGAGTCAAATAAAACTAAACCGCCTAGAACCTAGGGAAGCAGTAACCGTCACCTCTAACTGATCAGTTGCAGAGGTGATAAGAACTCTATTTGACTCAAAAAGACTGTTGTTATATATTAATTACTTCTCTCTTTTAAAACATCCATCATCACCTCTGAAATCATTCACCAACTCTACAACCGTCGAAACCCTTTCATCTTCCTTGCCCTCATTCTCAATCCAAAATCTTCTTCTTCCATCTTAAATCAAAAATGTCTAACCCTTCGAATAACCCTGGTACGCCACCACCTATTACTCCATCTTCGACTTCTTAAAATCTCCACCACCAAGTCCTACTCATTCTCAATCCAGTCCCACTATTCCTCAACATAGCCCTACTCCAGAACCTAGAAAAATAAGGGTTAAAATGCTTGCCAGAAAAATAATAGCTACAGGTTCTCTCGCCAGAAAATTGAATGCCAAACTACAAGCCAGTCAGGCTCAAGAATCAGATAATTCAAATGATTCGTTTAAATCAGCTACTGAGGAAGCAGCAGGATCATCTGATTCTGAACATGTATCATCTGTACCAAAGATCACTTCTGAGAATGTGTATGAAATAGCGGAGAACTTAGAAAATAAATTTATTTTGGTTGGGTCTGTGATAGATGTGGAGTTCCAGAAATAAGACGAATAGGTGGCAAAAATAAATTTGAAAAAGAAAAAGAGAGAGAGGGAGGTCGGAGTGAAGCGAGGGGAACAGGGGAAGAATCTACTAGTTTGTCTATCGGTGGTACTGAAACAGTAGTAATAGAAGAGGAAGCCAAGAAGTCAGGGGAAAGTGAATCAAGAGAAGCGGCTGAGGGATTAGTAAATCTAGGGAAGTCTACAGATGAACCTGGTTCATCTACTGAGGAAACCTTAGCAGATTTTCTGAAGAAGTTAGGTGACAGTTATAAACCAAAGAAGAAAAGAACTCCCAAGGTTCAAAATTCTGGAACAACTGGAGCAAGTAAGAAGAGGAAGGCCACTCCCTCTGCTGATTCTGAAATTCCTCTTCCAAGAGGAAAAACCACAAGAAGCACACTAAGGCAGAGTGAGGAGGAGTTACAGAAACCCTTGGAAGAGAGTAAAAGAAAGAGGGTTGCAAAGGGAAAGGAGAAAGTTGTTGGGCCTGTAGAGGGTGTTGAGATTGATGAGATGGACATGGTCCATCAATATGAACAAATGGAAGGGGTTGAGATTCAGACTCCAAGACCAAAGAAAACTAAGACTTCCTCCAAGAGGTCTGCACATATGTCTGCTGAACCCTCAACTGTATCCAAGAGAACCAGGTCTACAGTAAAACCTAAGAAAGTGCAAACTGTTGAAGATGATGTCTGGAGTGATGAGGATGGAACTGATTCGGATGGAGAGAAGGATAACTTGACAAAATTTGGGAAGTGCATCATTCTAAAGGGGAGGTTATTGAAAGATTTGGAAGAAGCAGGCATGGTCTTATTGTTGGATAAGTTGGAGGTGCAGGGCTGGAAGGACATGGTCCTTCAGTTAGATGGACGTTTGGCCAGAAATGAGATAGTTGAATTCATGGCCAATGCTGCTGTCAAGGATGGGAGAGTCACAAGCCAAGTGAAAGGGATAGAAATCTCTTTTAATGCCTAAGAATTAGGAGAGATCCTTGGCATTCCATCAGAAGGCTATGATGACTACACTAGGCAAAAATGGCCAAGCTTAGATGATCTTCCAACTGCTCTGCAAATCACAAGAAAATTCTGCGACAATGGAGAGGAGGTTGAACCTAAGGCAGTTTACAAGAGTGAGATGAATCCCCCACACAAAGTGGTATTTGAGTCTATCAACAAGTGTGTACTGCCAAGACATGAGAGGAGGCACATTGCAAACTACATGGATTTAGTCCTGATGGAGTGCCTAGACAGTGGGAGGCAGATAACTTGGCCCTACTTCATCATTCAGCTGCTGGACAGAGTGATCAATGGCTCCAAATCCCATGCCATTCCATATGGCTTCATTCTTACCTCTGTCCTTGGCCACTACAAGGTGACGTTGAAGAAAGCAGAGATGGCTTCAACCAAGGATCACTTTGGTATTAATATTTTTATGGCTTGTGACTATTCTGTAAATGAACCTGGTTCATCCAGGAAGACACATGTGAACAGCAAAGTCAGAGCACTTATGCATGAAAGTGAGGTGAAGGATGCAGAAATACTTCTACTGAATAACCGTCTAGCAGAGGTTGAATCTGAGAGGGATGCTCTCAGAACTGAGCTTGCTAAAGAGAAGGAGAAGAATGAGGGAATCCTTAGGGATATTCTATCTCTTCTCCAAGCTAAAAACCCAGCCTCCATCCCTTCCCAGCCTTAGTAGTCCAGCCTGTCTTAGTACTTTAGTGACCTAGATTAGTGATTTTTTGTTTTTGTTGCTCATGGTTTTAACTGTTTCTATTTCTGTCTGTGGATTGTGGATGAACAATGCCTTCTATCAATGAATTTTGTTGTTTTTGCTCTAACTCTTGTCTCCTTTTATTTGATAGCTTGAATTGTTATTTCACTATTGATGATTAATCCATGATTGCACTTGCAGTTTCCTCAGTGGCCATGAGTAATTCTTAAATATCCAGGACTTTCTAAAATTTGCAACTTTTCGATGATGCCAAAAGGGGGAAAATGGTTATGTGCTACTCTGAACATGTGATATTTATAACCTAATGAACTTGGTTCTAAAATGTGTCAATGTTGGATTAAGTTGGTTACAGGTCTAAGCACAGAGCTTGTCATCATCAAAAAGGGGGAATTTGTTGGCCCAAGAAATTGTATGATTTTGAAGATTGAGAAAGGAACTCAAAGATGAACCATGTCCATCACTGGAGACACATGCGGAGTTAAGGCACGTGAGGTGCACATGCAGGAGATAAACGAAATCTGTGAAATAAAGAGATATCTCCCGATCGAAAAGATTGCAAAATAATAATGAGAAGGACTCCTTATTCAGTAAGAACAGAATCAAAGATAAGGAAGGATTCGAGGAGTTGAGATTAACTAGAACTCTTCCACCAAGGAAGAGTAGCATGAGAACTCTAGTAAATCTCTCATCTACTAATCCTATATATTACATATTATTCTTATTGTATGAAAAAACGCACAAAAGCAGAAGATAAGCAAGAATTGAGAGTAAAATTAGCAAGGCAAATTTCACAAGCAGTTCGTGTGAGATTTAAATGTGCGACTCTGAAGCAACTGGGACCAGCTAGAAAAACCAATTCCAACGATTGTCTTTTAGTCTAGTTTACTTGTAGTAGGTGATTTCAACTTGTACCTTTCAGCTTTATCT
>MDKI01046177.1:0-66985 GCA_005239505.1 Nicotiana paniculata | reverse complement strand
GACTCTAGAACTAATAAACTATAAAACTAAAAGAAGAGAAGAGAATAAAAACTAAGTAGAATCATCTTTCAACGTGGTGTGTTCCTCCGTCCAAAGTCCCCTGTCGAATCCCCTTAATGTGATGTTTTTGGGTCTATTTATATGTTTAGAATGAACCCTAAACGTCTCAAAGACTTCTATTCTAACTTGGAAACACTTAAAACCCGTCAAAACTCAATTTCTGGCCGTCACGGGACCCTGGCGTTTCAGCCCAAACGCCTGGGTAAGGCCAGGCAGGCACTCGCGTTACAGCTCTAAAGCCTGGGTAACGCCTGGACCCCCCAGGCGTTATGGGTCTAACGCCTGGGTAACGCCAGGCTGCCCCAGGCTGTTTGGCTTGGCGCCCGGCTATCCCCCGGGTGTCCCCTCTCGCGTATTCTTCGACGTATTTGCATCCGTTTAGCCCCGTTTCCATTTCCAATTCACCTACACATAAAACAAACCCTATTAGGCACATATGACGTGTATTTTATCGTTAAAACTCATAAAATGCGAGGTATATAATGCTTAAAATCATGAATTCTAGCCACTCATCAGAGGGAATCCCAGTCATTCTTCTGGTAGAGTTATTTCTTATATGAAGGCTTGGTGCATGGTTGAGAAGGGTTGTTTGGCCTATCTAGCCTATGTTCGTGATTCTAGCACCGAGGTTCCTTCCCTGGAGTCTGTGCCCGTGGTTTGTGAGTTTCCAGAGGTATTCCCTACTGGCCTTCCGGGTATACCACCCGACAGGGATATTGATTTTATTATTGAGTTATCTTAGGGCTTCCAACCTATTTCTACTCCACCGTATCGTATGGCCCAGCCAGATTTGAAGGCGTTAAAGGATCAGTTGCAGGATTTGTTGGATAAAGGCTTCATTAGGCCTAATGTTTCTCGTAGGGGTGCCCCAGTATTATTTGTCAAGAAGAAAGATGGTTCGATGAGGATGTGCATTGACTACCGGCAGTTGAATAAGGTTACTATTAAGAACAAGTATCATTTGCCGATGATTGATGATTTATTCGACCAGCTTCGGGGTGTTTTAGTGTTTTCCAATATTGACTTGAGATCTGGTTACCACCAGACGAGGATTAGGGCGTCTGATGTCCCTAAGACAGCATTTCGCACCCGTTGTGGGCATTATGAGTTCTTGGTGAAGTCATTTGGGCTGATAAATGCCCCCGCTGCTTTTATGGAGTTGATGCATTAAGTGTTCAGGCCTTATTTGGACTCATTTGTGATTGTTTTCATTGATGATATTTTGATTTACTCCCGTAGCCGTGAAGAGCATGAGCATCACCTTAGAGTCATCCTCCAGACTTTGAGGGATAGTCAGTTGTATGCAAAATTTTCCAAGTGTGAGTTCTGGTTGAGTTCAATTGCATTTTTAGGCCATGTGGTATCGTTAGAGGGTGTTCAGGTGGATCCCAAGAAGATTTCAGCAGTCAGAGGTTGGCCTAGACCCATCTCAGCCACAGAGATCCGGAGTTTCCTGGGCTTAGCAGGTTATTATCGCCGATTTGTGAAGGGCTTTTCATCCATTGCAGCCCCGATGACCAGGTTGACTCAAAAGAGTGCTCAGTTCAGGTGGTCTGATGAGTGTGAGGCGTGATTTCAGAAGCTCAAGACAGCCTTGACCACGGCGCCAGTGTTAGTTTTTCCCACAGGTTCAGGACCATATACCGTGTATTGTGATGCTTCACGGGTTGGGCTTGGTGCAGTGTTGATGCATGATGGCAAGGGATAGCCTATGCTTCTTGTCAGTTGAAGGTTCATGAGAAGATTTATCTAGTTCATGACTTGGAGTTAGCAATGATTGTGCATGCATTGAATATTTGGAGGCATTATTTGTATGGTGTGCCATGTGAGGTGTTCACGGATCATAAGAGCTTACAGTATCTGTTCAAACAGAAAGAGTCTAACATGAGGCAGATGAGGTGGTTAAAGTTGCTTAAGGATTATGATATTACCATTCTTTATCATACGGAGAAGGTCAATGTGGTGCTTTTAGCCGGAAGTCAGCCAGTATGGGTAGTCTTGCTTATTATCAGTTAGAGAGCGACCTCTTTCTTTGGATGTTCAGGCTTTAGCCAACCTATTTGTGAGATTAGAGGCTTCTGAGAGTGGCAGTGTTTTGTCCCATACCGCGGCTCGTTCTTCATTGTATGACCGTATTCGGTCCAGGCAGTATGATGATCGCCATTTGTGTGTTCTTAGAGATAGAGTCAGGCACGGAGATGCCAAGTAGGTTACGGTTGATGATGAGGGAGTTTTGAGGATGCAGGGTCAGATTTGTGTACCTGATGCGGATGGTATTTGTGAGTTGATACTTCAGGAGGCCCATAGTTCCTGATATTCTATTCATCTGGGCACCGCAAGGATGTACCAGGACTTGTGGCAGCATTATTGGTGGCGGAGGATGAAGAAGGATATTGTAACTTATGTAGCTCAGTGCTTGAACTGTCAGCAGGTTAAGTACGAGCACTAGAGACGCGGTGGTTTGATGCAGCAGATTCAACTTCCCGAGTGGAAGTGGGAGAGTATCACCATGGACTTTGTAGTTGGACTCTCATGGACTCAGAGGATGTTTGATGCAGTATGGGTCGTTGTGGATAGGCTGACCAAGTCAGCGCACTTCATCCCAGTATCAGTTTCTTATTCAGCACAGAAGTTGGCATGGATCTATGTGAGAGAGATTGTTAGACTGCATGGTGTGCCCATGTACATTATATCAGACCGAGGTACTCATTTTACCTCCCATTAATGGAGAGTATTTCAGCGAGAGTTGGGCACACAGATTGATTTGAGCACAACATTTCATCCTCAGACAGACGGGCAGTCCGAGCGTACTATTCAGATTTTGGAGGATATGTTGCGAGCTTGTGTCATTGACTTTGGTGGTTCATGGGTCCAGTTCTTGCCTTTAGCTTAGTTTGACTACAACAACAACTATCAGTCGATATCACTCAGATGGCTCCGTATGAGGCGTTGTATGGTAGATGGTGTCGATCTCCAGTCGGATGGTTTGAGATGGGGGAGGCTAGATTGTTGGGTTCTGAGTTAGTCCATGATGCCTTGGACAAGGTGAAGTTCATTCAGGATAGACTTCGTACAGATCAGTCCAGGAAGAAGAGTTATGCGGATCGCAGAGTTCGAGATTTGGCATTTATGACAGGCGACCGGGTATTTCTTCGGGTGTCGCCCATGAAGTGCGTGATGAGATTCGAAAAGAAGGTCAAGTTGAGCCCTAGGTACATTGGTCTATTTGAGATTCTGGATAAGGTAGGAGAGGTGGCCTACATACTTGCGTTGCCACCTAGTTTGTCAGCATGCATCCGGTATTTCACGTATCTATGCTTCGGAGGTATATTGCGGATCCATCTCATGTACTTGATAACAGTGGTGTCCAGTTGGACAAGGATTTTTCTTATGAGGAGGAGCCGGTAGCCATATTTGACCAGCACGCGCGACAGTTGAGATTGAAGAGTTATCCTTTAGTTCGTGTTCAGTGGAGAGGTCAGCCTGTTGAGGCAGCTACTTGGGAGTCCGAGCCCGATATGCGGAGCCGATATCTCCACCTTTTCCCGATTTATGTACTTTTATATGTCCGTTCGAGGACGAACGGTTGTTTTAGAGGTGGAGATTGTGATGAATCAAAAGGTCATCCTGTGTAAATTTAGCAAAAACTGTGTTTTGAAGCACCAAAAGCCTCTGTTAATGTCACCTCGATCTACGCGCATAGCCCGGGTGCGTATCTGGGAAGCCTTAATGTGGAAATGTGTTAAACAGTTGAATTGATGATAATTAATGGAATAAAGTTGAATTTGTTCAACATTTTTGGGAAACAGACCCGGACTCGTGATTTGACGATCCCGGAGGGTCCGTAGGGAAATATAAGGCCTAGGCATATGCCCGAAATCGAATTCCGAGGTCCCAAGTCCGAGAAATGAATTTTTAAAGGAAATTATTTTTTGGAAATAATAAAGATTTTTAGAAATGAACTTTGATGTGAAATCTGTGTTAGCGAGCCCGTATTATGGTTCCAGAGCCCGGAACAGGTACAATATGTGATATGTGAGTTATCTGGAAAATTTGGAAAGAAACGGACTTGGTTTGACGTGTTTCAGATCAAAATTGGAAAATTTGATAGTTTATGATGTTTGAGGAAATTCTATGTATTTTTGAGTTTAATTCGTTGTTGTTGATGTTATTTTAGTGGTTTAATTACTCGAATAAGTTCGTAGGATGATTTTGAAGTCGTGTGTATATTTGGTTTCGAGCCCCGAGTGCTCGGGTGAGTTTCGAGTAGGTGTCGAGGTGCTAAACTTAGGAAATTTCTAATATTTTAGGCTGTATCAGGTGTCGAATTTTCTCTGCACGATCGCGATGTTGAATTTGTGAAGGGGGTCAATTTTCTCTGCACGATTGCAAAGAGATGGGTACGAACGCGGAGCCGTAAGGTTTTAGATCTACGCAAACGCACCCCTATGTCCAAGATCGCGTAAGTCTCCTGTGGGGTAAGGGGCTGGGTAGCAATTGTTCTGTGCGAACGCGTTCTTTCGTTCGCGATCGCGTGGATCCACACCCGGTCTCTTTGCGATTGCACTCCTTACTTCGCGATCGCGTAAGTCTGAAGTCCAGTACTCTCCGCGATCGCGTAGGGTAAATCCGCCCAGTTATTTAATTGCTCAAAAACAGAATACCCATTGTGGGATTTTCATATCTTTCACCATTTTCTTCTTCTCCGCTCTTCTTAGGAGAGTCGTAGGAGACCATTCCACTATAGCTTCATAGGTAAGTGTTCTTTACTCTAATTTCTTCCATTTTCCTTCATCAATCATTAGATTATAGACCTAAAAACATGAAATCAAAGGTAGAAATTGGGGAATTTGGGTAGAGTTAGGACTTTTGGAATTCAACCTCATTTTGGGGTCGGATTTCAAAACAAATTGTATATTCGGGTTCATGGGGGAATGGGTGATAAGGTTTTGGTTCGAACCTCAAGTTTGGACCAAGCGGGCCCGGGGTCGAATTTTGGTATTTTTGGAAGAATTATGGGAAATGTATAATTAGGCTTTGGGATTGATTATTGAATAATTATTGATGTTGTTAAGTCAATTATGTGTAGATATTATTGTTTCAGAGTCGGATTCAAGAGGAAAGGCTGTGATTGAGGCTTGACTTGCATTATTGGAGCCGAGGTAAGTGTTTGGCCTAACCTTAGCTTGAGGGAATAGGTATAGAGTCTTATTTTCTATGTGTAATTCATGTCCAACGTATAGGTAAGGTGACGGGTAGCTATATGTTGTGGTCAAGCATGCCCGTGAGTCGATTTTTGATGAGTTATTTAATGTTCTTTGATATTCTCCATGTTGTGAATTGTTGGGAACCTTGGAAGTGATACCTTGAGGTTACTTTATGACGTAGAAGGTTATTGATTATGTGTTCCGTTGAGGGTTTTTACTATATATATGATACTTCTGGGTGAGATTGGTTATAGTTGGGTCCCTTGCCGGGAAAATAGAATTGTGTTGATTATGTCTGTACATTTGAAATGTCGTATTGTCAAACTTTCATATGAGTTGTTGTTTTTATATTCATCATGCACGAGGGAACATTCCATGCCGATGATTATATTATTTGAGCACGAAGGAAAATTCTGTGCCAATAATTATATTATTTGTGCACGAAGGAACATTCCGTGCCAATGATTATATTATTTGTGCACCAAGGAACATTCCGTGCAGATGATTATATTATTTATGCACGAAGGAAATTTCCTTTCCGATGATTACTATTTATGCACGAGGGAACATTACGTGCCGATTGATTATTATTTATGCGCGAGGGGACATTCCGTGCCGATTCATTATTATTTATGCGCGGGGGGACATTCCGTCCCGATTGATTATTATTGATGCACGAGGGGACATTCCGTGCCGAGCCATTATTATTTATGCACGAGGGGGCATTCCGTGCCGTGTGATTTGAGGCTATGCACGAGGGGTCACGCCATGTTTTTCTCCAGTCTATTTTACTTGTTCGGGTTGATATTTCCTGTTTTACTTCTACATTTCCGCATGTACTTGATTCTACTATTTTAGCAGGTGTTTCCCCTCTTATCCCCAGCATGTTCCTCCCCGTATTGTATTCTTGTTTTTTTTCCTGCTATACTATTGAACTGCATAGGTACAATTTGTCGCCGTGCCCTAGCCTCGTCACTACTTCGCCGAGGTTAGGCTCGGCATTTACTCAGTACATGGGGTCGGTTGTATTGATGATACACCTGCAGTTCTCTATGTTCTGCAGATTTTGCAGCCGGGCCCGGTGGACATCGTTAGTGGGAGTGTCCTTCAGTCCATTTCAGACGACACCGAGGTAGTTCCGCAGGCGTTCGTGGGATCTCGGCGTTAATATCTTTCTTTCATTCTGTCATCTATGTGTTTCCAGACAGACATATCATTTTATTTCAAACTGTTGCTTTTAGCCACATCTTAGACTGTTTCGTGAGGTTGTGACCCCACTTTTGTGTATTGTACTTAAAGGGATTTCTTCGTTACTAGCGATTATTATTTAGATTTATGTTAATTCTTCCGCACTTTATCTTAGTTATCTAGTCAGTGTTTGTTATTTTCACTTGTTAATAAATCAATTTAGTTAACAGGTTGGCTTGCCTAGCGGGTGCAACGTTAGGCGCCATCACGTTCTGAAGGAGGGATTTCGGGTCGTGACAAGTGGTAACCACATCGAGTACCTGGTCGGTAAAGGGGGATTCTGGGTTTTGCCTGTTTTGGGGTACAGTCTGCAGCAGACCCATTTGGACCAGCTTCGGGAAAAGGCTGGAATATGATTATCCAATTGGTGTAAAGTGGGTTCTCCTGGGTGGCTCCTAGGGATTATTTTGTGGAGGGCGAGGATTATATGGAGTTTGGCGATGAGGGTTGTTTCTGGGTGGTGGAGCTTGGTTTTGATTATAGTGCTTTTGGGGCCGGACGTACGGCCGAGCATTCATTATCGGGTACGGTTGAGGCATCACAGTATACGCCGCATCCTGATGGGGATAGTAATGTTGTGGGGCATTAGAAAAGTAGCCTCGGGGCTAACGGGAGTTTCTTACAGTGGAGGCCATCATTGTTGATTCGTCTTTCTTCTTCCTATTGGATGCACTTCCTGATCCATTCTGGATTTCCTGGGAAGTTGCTCTTATGGAGGATTGGCTTAGAATGCGACCGGTCTTCAGACCATTTTCAACCATCTCTTCGATTTTTATCGCTTCCGGAAATGGCTTGCCCATTGCGGACATCATATTCTGGAAGTAGTTAGCCTCTTGGGCTTGTAAAAAGACACTGACCATTTCAGTCTCTTCCATCAGAGGCTTTGTTTAACCAAAGAATTAGATCCTTTAACCAAAGCTATTTTTGGGATGAACGCGAGTTTCTGATAACCAAGGTAATAATGATAATTGCGAATAAATAAGTAAATAGAAAATAATGAGATTCACCGAAAGTAAAGTGTATTATATTCGTAGTTCGAATGTCCCTTACAAGTTATATTGTATTCCCTTATATAGGGAATTTCTTAATGTAACATCTACCTTTTACAATGATCGCACATTAATGACTAATTATGACATTAATGTGACGTTACAAAGAGTAACTGTAACTGTTGCGTGAAGGATGTGTAACGTGTGGATCATTAATTGAAGATCTCTGAATCTCCCTGTAGCTCTGTCCGGATGCATTCTGACCGTGTCTCTTCCTTTTCTCAATCAGGTTGAGTTTCCCGTAGCTGATTACCCCGTATGTATATTGTGTCGTGCCTCATTGCCTCATACCTATTTATAGAATCATGTCTAGCTATCATGTTTTTATTGCTCCACATAACTGGCTGAGTCATCAAGAATTATTACACGCGTGGAGCTCTTTTTACCAATACAGATAGTCCCCCCACTTATCATTTATTTATCGATTAATTTTTGGTAAGTGGATACTCATTTATGGCGAGAATATTTTGCCTCCGCTTCACTCGAAAAATTGCATCTTTCTCTGAACGTAGGCGTCGCTTGTCACTTCCATTTAATGCTTAAGCCACGTGTCATCTCCGGGATGGTTCTGGAATTGTTCAGCGCCTTTTTAGGGCTTTTTTTTGGCTGCATCAGTCACGAAATGACACCTTCAATTATGGCTTTCACATCATTGTTTTTCCCCATTTTTGATGGTTGTCTTCGAGTATAAATACCCTTTTCCTTTATTTACTCTAAGTTTCATTCTTTATTTGTAAAAAAAATTTTCCTTGTCTTTGTAAATATGTCTTCTTCGATCCAGTCTAAGGGAGTTATAAATGTAGAAGATTTGACTCCCTCTTCTGCTCCGATGCGGAGCCGGAGAGGTGGTATGTTGAGGAGTTTGGGTTCTACTCCATCAAGGGGTTCTTCCTCTTCTCAAATTACTTCCCCTCCTTCTTCTAGGTCTTTAACTTCTCTGAGAGCTAGGGCTTCAAGATCTTCATCCAAAGGTAGAGAACGTCACAACCTTTACGCGAACTGCGGGTCAATGAAATAGTACCTGCGGAGTTTACCTTTGCTAGGTATAGTCAGACGCTTAGAGATCAGCTTTCTTCATTGTCATCTCTTGATAGTGCTGATAAGTATCCTACCCTGATCATTGAAGGTTTAATTTCTCTTATACGCAGGGACTGGTTTTGGAAGTCTGATTTTCTTGTCGTCGTTCCAAATGGTAACAAAAGAATAACATCTTACAAGAAGGTGTATTCTTTTTTTTATACCTAACCCTTTACCTTAGGGTTTGAGCCTCCTATCGACCCAGTTAACATCGAGTTCTATCGATTTTTCAAAAAAAAATTGGGACAAGTCGGTCCTCTTATATGGCGAGTCGTTGCATGTGTTAGATGTTTGGCTACTTTAGCTTTGGTCCCCTTCACCTTTAATCATATTATTCACCTTTATTCCCCAATGTTGTTCCATCAAGGAATTTTTACCCTGGCTGCCAGGAGTAAAAGAGTGTTGGTGACTCCTGAAGATGATAAGGATCGAGGTTGGTTTCTTCAGTATGTTGATGTGCCTACTGCTAGTTTAGTAGGTGAATAAAATCTTCCTTTCCATGATAAGTGGAATCGTGCACGTGAGTACATTTTTGCTCACATTCCTTGCTTTTTGCTTTTGATATTTTCTTAATACCGTAGCTATTTCTTCTATTTGCAGCAATCATGGGAACTGTCGAGAATGTCTCCGGTTTCTGAGATTAGGTAGAAAAGCTTTTGTTAACCGCTCTGTTGGAAGAACGTTCATAGAAGTACTTCTTCGAGAAGTACGGTTGGAGAGTTAAGACTCACGATAAGTGCAGATTTTATTTTTACTTCTTTTCTTATTTGAGCGTTTCCTTTTTACTCCTTTTCTTTTTATAGGGTTTCCCGCTAGTGGATTTTCTGCTGCATCCACGTTTGTTCCAAAGTTGTCCCTGGCTCAGGCCCACAAAATCATTTCAGGCTCTTCTTCTTCAAAGAGAAAAGCAGGTGGGTCAAGGACCTCAGAAGAAGAAGAGGAAGAGGAGGGCTCTTTAGTCCATAGGTCATGCAGAAAGAAGGTGGCCTCAGACGACGAGTCTACACCTATCATTGTGCCTTCCATGCCTGAAGTCGGTCTTTCTGCCTCCGAGGGTTCTACTCCATCTCATGTGCATGAATCTGTTTACCATTTGTTCCATGAAGGATTTGGTCATGTTGCAGATGAACCTCCCTTGTCTGTTTTCTCTCCTTCTCATAGAGAACTCCCTTCAACTGTTCCAGTTATTTATCCTGCTCCCGTGGCTACTCCTGCTCCTGTCGTTGCTCCCTCTCCCGTGGCATTTTCGACTCCTCAGACTTCTTTGCCCGTGGCTCCTGCATCTCTACCTGCTTCTGTGCCTTCTGTTACAAAAGTAGGGTCTTCCAGCAGGAAGATGAGGCAGGTGATGATAGAAGTTCCAGCAGAGGGTAGTCTCTTTAAAAAAGTCTGGCCAGCCTGATGTGTTTTTGAAACCGTTGATAGGCCCGACAGAAAAAGCTAAGTTGGAAAGCCACAGTTCCCTTACATGGGATAATGAAATCATGCATACTTCTTTAAAGGTAAAATGTATTTTCTTGTGTTCATTATTGTACATGTATTTACCATATCTAACTGACTTTCTTTTGCAGATCAATCTTATAAGCACGGAGATTATGAAGAGGGTTTCTAACACGGAGCAGGAAGTGAAAGAATCGCGTGCTGAAGTAGATAACTGGAAGGAGCAGTATGAAAGCTTAAGGCTCGACATGGAGGCCGTAGAAGAAGAAAAATGTACCTTGGAGCAGCAAGTGAGAGTTATGATGGCAGAGTTGGCCGTGGAGAAAGCATCTTATGATCAGGCGGATAAAGATAAGAACGTCCTTGAGTCCTTATTTGGGGAGCAGCTGTCTCGTGCCTCTGAAGAGATCAGAAATTTGAAGGCCTTGCTGAACCAAAAAGAGGAGTATTCAGGCGATCTTGCAATCACTTACCCAGACCTAAGAGTATCTCCACAAATCTTTGAAGGAAGTTCAATTCCTGGAAACGTCTCTTGCTCCTTTAAGGGCTCTAATGATGGTGTTTTGGCTGAGAGGGATGAACTAAGAGCTGAGGTTATGCTATGGGAAAAAGATTATGAAGCTCTTGAAGATAGGACAGCTGTTGATGTTAGGTGGGCGTATATGAACTCTCGCCTCAACACGTTGACAGAAATGAGCCGAGAAGGTTTCGACCTTAATGCTGAAATTTCAAAAATCAAGGAGACCATTGAGAAGGCTCAACAAGGTCCGGATCTCTCTTCACATGAAGGTGAGGCTTCTGTTTTTCAAGTCTCTTCGTCCCCAGCTGCTCATGTTCCCTCTGCCAATGAAGCCAATCTCCCTCCTGATGAAGTTTAAGAAGTTGGTTCCTCCCTTTTTTTTTTCTTGTCTCAATTGGTTGTTACAACTAGTCACATCGGGGGTAAGTTTGGATCTTTTAAAGTCCCCAAATGAAAACTTAGGGACACCTTAATGTATAAAAACTTTATACGGCTAAGTACAAGTTAATACTTAATTCTTACTTAGTCGTTTTAATATATTAATGCAAGTATGACTTTTGTTTTCCGTTGAGTTTCTGTTTCACTCTTTAAGTCTTCTGCATGCTTTATTTTTGAGGTTTTAGTTTTACCTCTGAGTTTTGCATGTAAAATGCTTTATATTATCCGTACCTTTTTGTAGTAGGTATAATTTTGTGAAACAGGGCCCTTTTTGGATCGACACTTAATGAAGAAGAAGTCCCAACTTCATAATGGTGTAAGAATGCAATAGAGAGATAGGAATTTTTCACATGTTTAACAATGTTTCTGAAGAAAGTTTTTGTGTTGAACTTTCACAATATTTACATGTGGCTAAAACTCATGTTGAAACTATTTTCTTTCAACATGTTTGATATACACTTGTATTTCGTAATTGTTTTTCTTATGTAACAGTTTTTTTCGAGTTAATACAAGAGAATAAGTGTTTTTTGTTTGTAACAGTTTTCATAAAGGTATGGGTTTTTACCTATAACTGTTTTTATTGAAAATAGTTTTTAATAAATATTAGGATGATGTTTTTTCATTCGTAACTACTTTTTGTTTATAACAGTTTTTTGAATAAATGCAAGGATAGTGATATTTCATCCATAACTGTTTTTTATTGATAACAATTTTCTGTATGAGTACAAAGATTTGATAATTGTTTTAGTTATAACAGTTTTCTGAATGAGTACAAAGATGATGATCTTTATCCACAATTGTTTTTAGTTACAATAGTTTTCTAAATAAGTACAATGATGTGCACTTCTCCCTCGTAACTAATATTTTTCCTTTTAACCTTAACATTTGTCTACATCTAATATTTTGTTCAAAGGTTTTTAAATCAGGATTTTGTGGCTTTGAGTCTTTGGCTCTTTCGATTTTGCTCGTATCACTTGACTTGTTGGGTAGATGGATCTTCAGGCTCGAGCTTTGACTTTTTGATAGTCTTCTTTGCTTCGTCTTTGCCTTCCATACTGTATAGTCCCCCAAGTGTTTGAGCTTTGAAGAATAAAATCTCGAGCACTTGACTATTCCTTCTTTGTGGTCCTTTTCCTGAAAAAGAAAAACATACGAGACTCGAAGGTATATAGTTTTTAGATGATGACTGCTTAACCCTTTAAAACGTTCATCAGAAAGTGTAGCCCTCGACAGGGAATTCAGTTACTTCATCGCGCCTTTGCAGGTCTAATATCATCATCTGGTGCTGGGTTAGCTTTTTTGCCTATCATCTAAGATGGTTAGTAAAATTTTAACTGTCCAAATATGAAATCGAACGTAGTGATACATGACCGGGGGTATTCCTTTTCCTTATAAGTAATACTTCTTCAAATGGATGGCATTTCATCTTGTTGGTAAGATCCTGCCATCCATAGCTTCCAGCTCATAGGCACCTTCCCCAGCGATGCCTCAGACTTTGTAGGGTCCTCCCCTATTTGGGTTTAACTTTACTGCACCAGCTTCTTTTGTTGATTGGAAGACTTTCAGGAGAACGAGGTCCCCAATTTTGAAGTTTCTGAGGTGAGCTTTCCTATTGTAATAACGCTCTATGATTTGTTTTTGAGCTGCCATACGTATCAGCGAGGCTTCTCTTCTTTGTTCGAGCAAGTCCAAATTAGTTCTCAACTCGTCCCTATTTGTATCTTCAGTGGCTGTTGTAAACCTTATGCTTGGTTCGCAAATCTCCACCGGTATTAAGGCTTCTGAGCCATAAACAAGCGCGAATGGAGTTTCTCTCATGGCTATTTTTGAAGTTGTTCTGTAAGACCATAGCACTGCCGGTAATTCATCAGGCCAATTTCCCTTGGCTTTCTCTAACCTTTTCTTTAGGTTATTGACGATGACCTTATTCGTTGATTCAGCTTTCCCATTAGCCACGGGGTGATATGGTGTTGAAGTAATTCGTCTGATTTTCCAGCTTTTGAAGAATTCTGTGATTTGCGAGCCTATAAACTGTGGGCCATTATCACATACCATCTCCTTCGGTATTCCAAATCAGTATTCCCAATCGGCATATTATGTTTCTCCATATGAAGCTTTTTACTTCTTTTTCTCGCACATGTTTAAAGGCTTCTACCTCCACCCATTTCGTAAAATAGTCAGTTAACACGAGTAAGAACCGTACCTTTCCTTTAGCTACGGGAAGGGGTCCCACTATGTCCATCCCCCATTTCATGAACGGCTATGGCGATATCACCGGGTTCAATAACTCTGCTGATCGGTGCATGTTGTTAGCAAATCATTGGCATTTTTCGCATTTGGATACGAAGCCATCAGCTTCTTCTTCCATCTTATGCCAATAGTACCTAGCTCCGATTAGGGTTTTGACCAAGGACTTGCTCCAGCGTGATTTCCACAGTGTCCTTCGTGGACTTCCCTCATCACGAACTCCATTTGGTTAGGTCCAAGGCATTTTGCTAAAGGACCTCCGAACATTTTGCGATATAAAGAATTGTGAATGAGACAGTACCGCAGCTTTTCGGCGAAGTGCTTGAGCCGCTTTTTTGTCTTCAGGTACAGAGCCATTCTGCAAAAAAATTAAAATTTCTTTTCTCCAGTCCCAGGTTAAATTGTTAAAAGTTACCTCATTTTTATCTTGGTCTATTGCTGAATGGAACAGATGGACGACAATTGTATTGTCCTCAATTTTTACTTTTGTAACTGCTTCGAGGTTAGCCAATGCATCTACTTCTGCATTTTCCTCTCTAGGTATTTGTATAACCTTCCACGTTTTGAATTTTCTCACGAGATCTCATGCCTTTTATAGATAATGTTGCATCCGACTCTCCCCAACAATGTAAGTCCCTTGCGTCTGATTTAATACCAGCTGAGAGTCACTTTTGATTACGATTTGCTCGATCGAGAGTTCTCGTGCCAGTTCCAGCCCTTTGTCTTCCCTTACCAGTACTGCACTTACGGCAATTTCTGCAACAACAAGGTAGATGTAAAACCTTTCTCCCTCCTTTGGCTTTGATAGCAACGGGGATTTAGATATATAAGCCTCCAGAACTTGGACAACCTGTTGATATTCTTTAGTCCATTCGAACTGATTTCCCTTCTTGAGAACTGAAAAGAATTTAAAACTTTTCTCGGAAGACTTGGAAATAAATCTTCCTAAAGTTGCAATTCTTCCCGTTAGTCTTTGAACTTCCTTTTTGTTCGTATGTATATCAGGTATTTCTTCTATAGCTTTAATTTGAGCAAGATTTACTTCTGATCCTCTATTTGATACAATGTAACCCAAAAATTTACCTGATTATACGCCAAAGGCGCATTTTTCTGGATTCAATTTCATATTATACCTGCGTAAAATTTCAAAGGTAATAAAGAGGTGTTGGAAATGATCCTCCGCATGTGTTGATTTTACCAACATGTCA
Source organism: Nicotiana paniculata (assembly GCA_005239505.1). Classification (NCBI taxonomy): domain Eukaryota; kingdom Viridiplantae; phylum Streptophyta; class Magnoliopsida; order Solanales; family Solanaceae; genus Nicotiana; species Nicotiana paniculata. The sequence continues at coordinate 52,491 of MDKI01046177.1, read as the reverse complement.
TCAATGTAAACTTCCATCGTCTTTCCCAAATGTTCCTGGAACCTCTTGGTCACTAGCCTTTGGTACGTAGCTCCAGCATTTTTCAGGCCAAAAGGCATGACTTTGTAACAATAAGTCCCCCTCTTTGTCAATCACTTGGTTCTTGAATGGCCCTTGCTTTCTTTCCTTCTACTTAACATGTATGAAGGATGGATCTTTATTTAGCTTATGATTCATCACTTCTGGTGTGACGACCCAAAGGGTCGTCACCTATGTTATTACCCATCCCGTACTTCTGGGGCCTTGAAAACCTCATTTTTATTTGCCTCGATTTGCATGAACAATATGGGTGCATAGCCGGACAACTAAAATATGAAATTCTGTGAAAAATGCTAAGATTTGATATTAAAATGAATAAATTTGACTTCGGTCAACATTTTGGGTAAACGGACCCTGACCCGTAATTTGACAATCCCGGAGGGTCCGTAGGAAAATATGAGACTTGAGTGTATGCCCGGAATCGAATTTCGAGGTCGCAAGCCTGAGAAATAAATTTTTGAGTAAATTGTTTTCTGAAAATATTTAAGGAAGTTGAAAATGAAATTTTATTAGAATGTAATGGTATCAGGCTCGTATTTTTGTTTCGGCGCCCGGTACAGGTCTTATATATGGTTTAAGCACTTTTCGTAAAGTTTGGTTGAAATCGTATTTCGTTTGACGTGTTTCAGACTTAAAATATGAAATTTGATGTTTGTATGAAATTTGATAGAATTCATGGATATTGAGGTTCAATTCTATCTGTATGATGTTGTTTTGGAGATTTGATCACACCGGCAAGTTCCTATGAGGTTGTGTGAGTAATCTGTGAAATTTGGTATCATTCTGAGATGTTCAAGCCAGTTCGGCACTTTGTTAGCAAAGTTAGAAAACTTAAAATTCCTAAGTTTGGTTCTTGAGGTTTGGGGGTGTGATTTCGAGTTCTAGCGTTGTTTTGAGTGTTTCGAAGGCTCGATGAAGTCCGTATTATGATTTTAGACTTGTTGGTGTATTTAGATTAGGGCTCGGGTGGGCCCAGGTGCCTTCCCAGCACCTAACAGGGCTAAACACCAGCAAACTCAGCTGCTGGTGCACCTGCTCTGGTGTGACCGCTGGTGCGGTTGCCCAGCATTGCAGGTGCAAGACCGCAAGTGCGATCCCAGACATCGCAGGTGCGATACCATATGTGCGGTCTCCCCTTCGTAGGTGCGAGGTTCTCCTCGCAAGCGCGAGACCGCAGGTGCAGTCCCAGCCATCGCAGGTTTGATCACTGTTCAGTCAGTGAGTTTACGTACGGGTTTAAACCCATTTTCCTCATTTCTCACCTTCTTCCTTAGGCAAATTCCACCATTTTTAAAAGCTTTCGACTAGGTCTTGTGAGGTAAGTAAATTCCACCCGTAAATTTGTTTCATGCATGTATCTTAGCCTAATTAACTACACAAATTAGTGCAAAAACTCAAGAAAATGGGTAGTAACCTAGAACTTGTGATCACTTTAGAATTTTCTGCTAATTGGCCATGAAATCAAGTAAAACTCGTATATTTATGATCCTTAGGCTTAGGGTGAGTGTTCCCTTCGAGAATTGCAAGAATCCGAGTGAGCGGGTCCGGGGTCGAATTTTGATAAATTTGAAAGAATGCTAGAAAATGGATAATTAGGCCATATAATTGAATCTTTGAATCCTTAGTTATATACTCGAGTTGATTATGTCTAGATAATACCATTCCGGAGTCGAATTCTAAAGAAAAGGCGGTGTTAGAGGGTTTATTGCCATACTTTGGACCCGAGGTAAGTTTTCGGTCTAACCTTAGCTTTAGGGAATAGGAGTTGAGTATAATTTGCTACTTGCTAATTGTCAAATACGATGTATAGGCATGGTGACGAGTATCTATACATTGGTGTCTAGCATGATAGTGAGTCCTTATATTGTGAATATACCGATTTTGTGGTAATTTCCATGCTTAGTTGATGATTTCTATATGCTGTGAAGAATATGTGAAATGAATTGTATTCTGTAAACTCTGTTGGAGCATTGGCTCAAATTGTGTAACGAATAATGAAGAAATATGAGATATTACGTCTTTGGAGCATTGGCTCAAATAGTGAATGAAGAAATATGAGATATTACATCCTTTAGAACATTGGCTCAAGTGATAGAATAAGTCATGGAAATGAAAGTGAAAGAAAGAGAAAGAGTTATTGAAATATACCCTTGCCGGGATTTAATTGTGCAGTTGATGTTCCCTTGCCGGGATTTAATTGTGTAATTGAAATATACCCTTGCCGGGATTTAATTGTGCAGTTGATGTTCCCTTTCCGGGATTTAATTGTGTAATTGATGATTACCCTAGCCAGGATTTAATTGTTTAATTATTGTTCCCCTGACGGGATTCCTATATCTATTCTATTTACTTCCTTGCCTTGTTTGTGATTGATGTTTGGGTGAGGAGGAGTATTAAAGCACGAAGGGTGATGTCGTGCACTTGTCTTGGTGAGAAAGAGTGTAAAGCACGAAGGGTGATGCCGTGCCGTACGATGTACCATCTCGTACCATATTCATTGATTATACTGTGAGGATAGAGAATAAAAGCACGAAGGGTGATTCCGTGCCATGATTTACATTGATTACATTATACACTACATAGTGAGGACGAGAGTAAAAGCACGACGGTTGATGTCGTGGCATGATTTACATTGATTATATGATAAGTTGCATAGTGAAGACGAGAGTAAAAGCACGAAGGGTGATGTTGTGCCATGATTTACATTGATTACATTATACATCGCATAGTGAGGACGAGAGTAAAAGCACGAAGGGTGATGTCGTGCTAGTTGTGATTTTTTGTCCTTGTTGATACGCAAGCTTGTTGTTCCTTTCCTTATTGAGATTTCTTATATGAAATTTTTATCTCCCCACAGCATGTTCCCCTTCCTTTATTAATTATTTTCTCCCTATATTTCTTATCCGTTGTATATATGTATATATGTTTAATGAACTGCACAGGTTTATTTGGTAGTCTGGTTCTAGCCTCGTCACTACTTCGCCAAGGTTAGGCTAGTCACTTACTCAGTACATGGGGTCGGTTATACTGATGCTACACTTGCACTTTCCTTATGTTGTGCAGATTACGCAGCCTGACCTGGAGGACATAATTAGTGGGAGTATCTTCCAGCTCATTATAGAGGCTTCGAGGTATACCCGCTGGCGTTCGTGGGCCTTGGCGTCTCTTTCATCCCTTTGTCTTCGATTTTGTCTTGTTTTTCCTTTAGTTTCAAGGGCAGATATGTATTTCCTTCCAGACTTGTATTTAGCACTCTTAGACAGTTTGTGAGTTAGTGACACCAGGTATTGGGAAATTTTGGGTTGATGTATTGTGATTGTCTTTACTTAGCTTAAAAATCGTATTTATTTCCGTTGTTTAGTTTGTGAACTGATTTAGTTTACTCTGTTAGAATGAGGTTATGATGCTAGTTTAACTACACACGTTAGCTTGTCTAGCGGGTTCAACGTTAGACGCCATCACGTCCCGACGGTGGGATTTCGGGGCGTGACAAGTTGGTATCAAAGCTTTAGGTTGCTTAGGTCTCACAACTCGCGGACAACTTGGTAGAGTCTGAGGGATCGGTACGGAGACTCCATATTTATTTTCTTCTCTGTGGTGTGCTATGATTCTGAGTACTGATTCAGTTTCTATTATATTCTCTCGAGATGGTGAGGAAGCTTACTTCCCTTGGTTCCGCCCAGCAGCCTGACACTCCTGCTACAGCTCCTACTCGGGGTCGAGGTCAAGGACGAGGCCGTGCTAGAGGCCGAGGCCGGGGCTTGGCTCATCCTAGAGCAGTAGCCCCAGTGGAGGACCCTCAGGTCGAGTCTAACGAGGAGTTCCCAGTTCCGGAAGTCCCAGTTGGACCAGCTCAGGTCCCAGAGGGGTTCATAGCTACCCCAGTGCTTCAGGACGCCCTTGTCCATCTAGTCAGACTCATGGAGAGTGTATCACAGGCGGGTCTTCTTCCTACAGCACCAGCCGTCTCTCAGGCTGTGGGAGGTGCCAAGACTCCTGCCGCCCGCTTGCCAGAGCAGCTAGCTCCACAGTTTCAGGCTCCGTCACCTCAGCCAGCTGGAGTAGCTCAACCGGGTATTGCAGCACCGGTACCAGAGGGAGCACCTATGTCAGTAGATGCTCTGTGAAGACTGGACCGATTCACCAAGTTATTTACTGCTAGTTTCACTAGTTCACCATCAGAGGACCCCCATGATTATTTGGATAGCTGCCATAAGGTTCTCTAGAATATGGGCATAGTGGAGTCCAACGGGGTTGACTTCGCTACTTTTTGGTTATCTGGCGCAGCCAAGAGTTGGTGGAGAGATTATTGCCTAGCCAGACCAGCTAAATCTACACCTTTGACTTGGACTCAGTTCTCAGAGGTATTTCTGGGGAAGTTCCTTCCCATTACTCAGAGAGAGGACCTTGGGAGGCAGTTTGAGCGTCTCCAGCAGGGATCTACTTCAGTCACTCAGTTTGAGACCAGATTCGTCACTCTAGCCCGACATGCTCTTATGATACTTCCCACTGATCGGGAGAGGGTTCATAGATTTATCAAGGGATTGTCCCGGCATATTAGACTTTAGATGGTTAGAGAGTCAGGTACAGATATATCATTCCAGGATGCGGCCAATGTGGCCAGGAGGAGTGAGATAATTTTGTCACAGGGTGGTGGTTAGGGGGCTGACAAGAGGCCCCGTCATTTCGATCATTTCGGTGGAGCCTCATCTGGGAGCAGGGATTCTTCAGGTATAGGTCACCCTCCCAGACCTTTTCAGTCAGCTCTCCAGGTTTCTCATGGTACTTCAGGTGGTCGTGGTTATCAGACGCACTATTCTGATCAGCAGCCTTATAGTGCGCCAACAGCTCCCATCAGTGCACCGCCGCATCAGTTTTTGGGGTTGTCATTGAGGTCGACAAGGTCAGATTCAGTTCCCTCTGCAGCCGAGGTCTTGTTACACTTGTGGCGATCCGGGTCACCTTGCCATATTTTGCCTTCGAGCATCAGGTAGTTCACAGCAACAGGGTTCTCGTGCCATAGTACAGGCATCAGGTGTTCCACAGACTGCCCAATCAGCTACAGGTGGGGGTAGAGGTGTTATAGGTGGAGGTAGAGGTCATTGAGGTGGAGCTCAAGCCGCTAAAGGTGGAGGACATCCAGCAGCTGGCCGTGCTAGAGATGTGGTTCAGAGTGGTGGGCCCATCCCGGATGATATGCTCTTTCAGCCAGGGCAGAGGCTGAATCTTCAGATGCAGTCATTACAGGTACTATTCGGGTTTGTGGCAGAGATGCTTCAGTGCTCTTTGATCCAGGGTCTACGTATTCGTATGTGTCCTCTTATTTTGCACCATACTTGGTCATGCCTAGTGATCCAATGAGTATTATTGTTTATGTATCTACACCAGTGGGTGATTCTATCGTGGTTGATCGAGTCCATCATTCTTGTGTTGTGGTGGTTTGGGGTCTTGAGACCCGTGTTGATTTGTTGCTTTTAGGTATGGTCGACTTTGATGTTATATTGGGGATGGACTGGTTATCCTTATATCATGCTATCTTGGATTATCATGCCAAGACGGTAACCTTAGCCTTGCCAAATTTTCCCCGTTTGGAGTGGAAACGAATTCCTGGTCATTCTACCCGCAGTGTCATTTCGTACGTGAAGGCTAGGCGTATGGTCGAGAAAGGTTGTTTGGCTTATTTGGCTTATGTACGCGATTCCAGTGTTGAGGTTCCCTTTATTGATTCCATGCCCATGGTTCGTGAGTTTCCTAAGGTTTTCCCTTCAGACCTGTCGGGGATGCCACCCGACAGGGACATTGATTTCTACATTGATCTGGCTCCGGGCACCCAGCCCATTTCTATTCCGTTGTATCGCATGGCCCCGCCAGAGTTGAAAGAGTTGAAGGAACAGTTGCAGGATTTGCTTGGGAAGGGTTTCATTAGGCCCAGTGTTTCCACTTAGGGTGCTCCAGTATTGTTTGTGGAGAAAAATGATGGTTCGATGAGGATGTGCATTGATTACCGGCAACTGAACAAGTTTACGATCAAGAATAAGTATCCACTGCCGAGGATTGATGATTTGTTCGATCAGCTTCAGGGTGCCAGGGTATTTTCTAAGATAGACTTAAGATCTGGCTACCATCAATTGAGGATTAGGGTATCCGATGTCCCTAAGAAAGCTTCCGCACTCAGTACGGGCATTATGAGTTTTTGGTCATGTCGTTTGGGTTGACGAATGCCCTAGCATCTTTTATGGATTTGATGAACCGAGTGTTCAGGCCGTATTTGGACTCGTTCGTGATAGTCTTCATTGATGATATATTGATATACTCCTGCAGTCAGGAGGAGAACGAGCATCATCTTAGAGTGGTTCTTCAGACTCTGAAGGATAGTCAGCTTTATGCAACATTTTCGTAGTGCGAGTTCTGGTTGAGTTTAGTTTCATTCTTGGGTCATGTCGTGTCAGCAGAGGGTATTCTGGTTGACTCAAAGAAGATTGAGGCAGTCAAGAACTGGCCTAGACCAGCATTAGCTACACAGGTTCAGAGTTTCTTGGGATTAGCAGGTTATTATCGTCGGTTCGTGGAGGGGTTCTCATTTATTGCAACCCCGATGAATAGGTTGACCCAGAAGGGTGCCCAGTTCAGATGGTCGGACGAGTGTGAGGCGAGCTTTCAGAGGCTCAAGACAGCTCTGACTATGTCACCGGTATTGGTTTTGCCCACAGGTTCAGGGCCTTATACAGTCTATTGCGATGCTTCCCGTATTAGGCTTGGCGCAGTCGTGATGCAGGATGGCAAGGTCATTGTTTATGCTTTGAGGCAGTTGAAGATTCATGAGAAGAACTATCTAGTGCATGATTTGGAGTTGGCAGCCATTATCCACGCATTGAAGATTTGGAGGCACTATCTGTATGGCGTGGCGTGTGAGGTGTTCACGGATCATAAGAGTCTTCAATACTTGTTCAAGAAAAAGGAGTTGAATTTGAGGCAGAGGAGGTGGTTGGAGTTGTTGAAAGATTATGATATTACCATCTTATATCACTCGGGGAAGGCCAATGTGGTGGCCGATGCTTTGAGTAGGAAGTCAGCTAGTATGCGCAGTCTTGCTTATATTCCGGTCAGTCATAGGCCGCTTGATTTGGATGTTCAATCTTTGGCAATCAATTTGTGAGGTTGGATATTTCTGAGCCTAGTCGAGTGTGGGCTTGTACGGTCGCTTTTTCTTCATTATTGGAGCGTATCCATGATCGGCAGTTTGATGATCCCCATTTGTGTGTCCTTAGGGACACGGTGCAGCGCGTAGGTGCCAAGCAGGTTACCTTAGATGATGATGGTGTTTTGAGATTACAGGGGCGAGTTTGTGTGCCCAATGTTGATGGGATTCGAGAGTTGATTTTAGAGGAGGCCCATAGTTCCCGGTACTCTATTCATCCGGGAGCCGTAGAGATGTATCAGGATTTGCGGCATAATTATTGGTGGCGTAGAATGAAGAAGGATATTGTGGCATATGTGGCGTAATGTTTGAATTGGCAACAGGTTAAGTATGAGCATTAGAGGCTTGGTGGTCTATTTCAGAGGATTTAGCTTCCCGAGTGGAAGTGGGAGAGGATCACTGTGGACTTCGTTACTGGACTTCTGTTAACCCGGAAGAAGTACGATGCAGTTTGGGTCATTGTTGATAGGCTGACCAAGTCAGCGCATTTCATTCATGTGGAAGTTTCCTATTCATCCGAGAGGTTAGCTGAGATCTATATCCGGGAGATTGTTCGCCTTCATGGTGTGCCGGTATCTATAATTTCGGACCGGGGCGCGCAGTTTACCTCGCATTTCTGGGGTGCAGTTCAGCGAGATTTAGGCACCCAGGTTGAGTTGAGCACAGCATTTCATCCTCAGACGGATGGGTAGTCCAAGCGGACTATTCAGATATAGGAGGATATGCTCTGAGCTTGTGTTATTGACTTTGGAAGATCATGGGACCAGATCTTGCCTTTAGTAGAGTTTTCCTACAACAACAGCTACCATTCGAGTATCCAGATGGCTTCTTATGAGGCTTTATATGGTAGGCGGTGTCGATCTCTGGTTGGATGGTTTGATCCGGGAGAGGCTCGGTTGTTGGGTACAGATTTGGTTCATGAGGCCTTGCACAAGGTCAGGATCATTCAGGATAGGCTTCGTACAGCTCAGTCCAGGCAAAAGAGTTATGCAGATCGTAAGGTTCGAGATGTGGCTTTCATGGTTGTGGAGCGAATATTGCTCCGAGTGTCGCCTATGAAGGGCGTGATGAGATTTGGGCAGAAGGGAAAGCTTAGCCCTAGGTTCATTAGTCCGTTTGAGATTCTTGATTGAGTGGGAGATATGGCTTATAGACTTGCATTTCCACCTAGCTTATCAGCCGTACATCAAGTTTTTCATTTGTCCATGCTTCGGAGGTATCACGGCAATCCAGCCCACGTGCTAGATTTTAGCACTGTCCAGTTGGACACTGACTTATCTTATGAGGAGGAGCCGGTAGCCATTCTAGACCGGCAGATCCGACAGTTGAGATCCAAGAGTTTCCCTTCTGTTCGTGTTCAGTAGAGAAGTCAGCCTCCTAAGGCATTGACCTGGGAGTCCCAGTCCGATATGCGGAGCCGTTTCCCTCATTTATTTCCCGACTCAGGTACTTGCTTCTTCTGTCCGTTTGAGGATGAACGGTTGTTTTGGAGGCAGAGAATGTGACGACCCAAAGGGTCATCACCTATGTTATTACCTATCCCGTACTTCCGAGGCCTTGAAAACCTCATTTGTATTTTCCCCGATTTACGTGCGTAGTCCGGTGCGTAGCCGGACAGCTTAAATATGAAATTCTGTGAAAAATGCTAAGATTTGATATTAAAATGAATAAATTTTACTTCGGTCAACATTATGGGTAAACAGACCCGGACCCGTAATTTGACAGTCCCGGGGGGTCCGAAGGAAAATATGGGACTTGGACGTATGCCCGGAATCGAATTTCGAGGTCCCAAGCCCGAGAAATGAATTTTAGAGTAAAATTGTTTTATGAAAATATTTAAGGAAGTTGAAAATAAAATCTGATTAGAAACTAATGGTATCGGGTCCGTATTTTGGTTCCAGCGCCCGGTACATGTCTTATATATGGTTTAAGCACTTTCCTTAAAGTTTGGTTGAAATCGGATTTCGTTTGACGTGTTTTGGACTTAAAAAGGGATATTTTATGTTTGTATGAAATTTGATTGAATTCATGGTGGCGATTTGATCACACGGGCAAGTTCATAGGAGGTTGTGTGAGTAATCTGTGAAATTTGGTATCGTTCCGAGATGTTCAGGCCAGTTCGGCACGTTGTTAGCAAAGTTAGAATACTTAAACTTCCTAAGTTTGGTTCTTGAGGTTTGGGCTGGTGATTTCGAGTTCTAGCACTGTTTTGGGTGTTTTTAAGCCTCGAGCGAGTCCTTATTATGATTTGGGACTCATTGGTATATTTGGATTAGGGCTCAGGTGGGCCCAGGTGCCTTCCGAGCACCTAACGGGGCTAAAACCAGCAAACTCAGCTGCTGGTGCACCTGCTCTGGTGTGACCGTAAGTGCGGTTGCCCAGCATCGCAGGCGTGAGACCGCAAGTGCGGTCCCAAGCATCGCAGGTGCGAGACCGCAGGTGGGGTCTCCCCTTCGCAGGTGCGATCCCAGACCCCCCAGCCCAATTCCGCAGGCGCGAGGTTCTCCTTGCAAGTGCGAGACCGCAGGTGTGGTCCCAGCAATCTCATGTGCGATCACTGTTTAGGCAGTGAGTTTAAGTACAGGTTTTAAACCCATTTTCCTCATTTCTCACCTTCTTCCTTAGGCGAATTCCACCTTTTTTAAGAGCTTTGAACCAGGTCTTGTGAGGTAAGTAAATTCCACCCATAAATTTGTTTCATGCATGTATCTTAGCCTAATTAACTACACAAATTAGTGCAAAATTGAAGAAAATGGGTAGCAACTTAGAAATTGTGATCACTTTAGAATTTTCAACGAATTGGCCATGAAATCAAGTAAAACTCGTATATTTATGATCCTTAGGATTTGGGTGAGTGTTCCCTTCGAGAATTGCAAGAATCCGAGCGAGCGGGCCCGGGGTCGAATTTTGATAAATTTGAAAGAATGTTAGGAAATGGATAATTAGGCCATGTAATTGAATCATTGAATCCTTATTTATATACTTGAGTTGATTATGTCTAGATAATACCATTCCGGAGTCTAATTCTAAAAGAAAGGCGGCGTTAGAGGGTTGATTGCCATACTTTGGACCCGAGTTAAGTGTTCGGTCTAACCTTAGTTTGAGGGAATAGGAGTTTTTCTACTTGCTAATTGTCAAATACGATGTATAGGCATGGTGACGAGTACCTAGACATTGGTGTCTAGCATGACTGTGAGTCCTTATATTGTGAATATACTGATTTTGTGGTAATTTCCATGCTTAGTTAATGATTTCTATATGTTGTGAAGAATATGTGAAGGGAATTGTATTTTGTAAACTCTGTTGGAGCATTGGCTCAAATTGTGTAACAATAATGAAGGAATATGAGATATTACGTCTTCGGAGCATTGGATCAAATTGTGAAATGAATAATGAAGAAATATGAGATATTACATCCTTTGGAGCATTGGCTCAAGTGATAGAATAAGTCATGGAAATGAAAGTGAAAGAAAAAGAAAGAGTTATTGAAATATACCCTTGCCGGAATTTAATTGTGCAGTTGATGTTCCCTTGCCGGGATTTAATTGTGTAATTGAAATATACCATTGCCGGGATTTAATTGTGCAGTTGATGTTCCCTTGTCGGGATTTAATTGTGTAATTGATGATTACCCTTGCCGGGATTTAATTGTTTAATTATTGTTCCCTTGCCGGGATTTCTATATCTATTCTATTTACTTCCTTTCCTTGTTTGTGATTGTTGTTTGGGTGAGAAAGAGTGTTAAAGAACGAAGAGTGATGCCGTGCACTTGTCTTGGTGAGAAAGAGTGTAAAGCACAAAGGATGATGCCGACATTGTTAGTTATTATGAGGAAAGATTGTAAAGCACGATGGGTGATGCCGTGTCATACGATGTACCATTCGTACCATATTCATTGATTATACTGTGAGGAAAGAGAACAAAATCACGAAGGATGATGCCATGCCATGATTTACATTGATTACATTATACACTGCATAGTGAGGACGAGAGTAAAAGCACGAAGCGTGATGCCGTTCCATGATTTACATTGATTACATTATACACTGCATAGTGAGGACGAGAGTAAAATCACGAAGGGTGATGTCGTGCCATGATTTACATTGCTTACATTATACACTGCATAGTGAGGACGAGAGTAAAAGCACGAAGGGTGATGCCGTTCCATGATTTACATTGATTACATTATACATCGCATAGTGAGGACGAGAGTAAAAGCACGAAGGGTGATGCCATGCAAGTTTGTTATTTCTTGTTCTTGTTGATATGCTGGCTTGTTGTTCCTTTCCTTATTGAGATTTCTTATATGAAACTGTTATCTCCCCACAGCATGTTCCCCTTCCTTCATTAATTTTTTTCTCCCTATATTTCTTATACGTTGTATATATGTATATATGTTTAATTGAATTGCACAGGTTTATTTGGTAGTCTGGTTCTAGCCTCGTCACTACTCCGCCGAGGTTAGGCTAGGCACTTACTCAGTACATGGGGTCGGTTGTACTGATGCTACACCTGCACTTCTTTATGTTGTGCAGATTATGCAGCCGGACCCGGAGGACATCATTAGTGGGAGTGTCTTCCAACTCATTATAGAGGCTTCGAGGTATACCCGCTGGCGTTCGTGGGCCTTGGTGTCTCTTCCATCCCTTTGTCTTCGATTCCGTTTTGTTTTTCCTTTAGTTTCATAGGAAGATATATATTTCCTTCCAGACTTGTATTTAGCACTCTTAGACAGTTCGTGAGTAAGTGACACCAGGTTTTGGGAAATTTTGGGTCGATGTATTGTGATTGTCTTTACTTGGCTTAAAACCGTATTTATTTCCGCTGTTTAATTTGTGAACTGATTTAGTTTATTCATTTAGAATGAGGTTATGATTCTAGTTTAACTACACACGTTGGCTTGTCTAGCGGGTTCAACGTTAGACGCCATCACAGCCTGATGGTAGGATTTTGGGGCGTGACATATGGAGGTATACCTATCATGTCTGAATGGAACCATCAAAGCAATCGACATTAGCTTTTAAATAATCAATTAATTTACCTCTTCGGCTTGGGCTTAGCCTCGTGCCTATGTGAAATTTCTGTTCAGGCTTTTGTTCGAACGATGGAACAGCTTCGATCTCTTCTCTGGTTGTTTTGATGTGTTCATCTTCCTCCGATTCCTGAATGACGTTAGGTCTGGAATCCACGTCTGTATGGTTCGGTACTTCTTATGTGGTGACATGATTCACCTTGTCATTGCTATCTTCTTTCGTACCTGTTTCAGCAATAATATCTTACGTACCTATTTGGGTAGTAATTTCTTCCATACCTATTTGGGCAACATTTTTCGTTTGGGAGGTTTCCTTATCTTTTGATTCTTCCACTTCCACTTTTTTGTTATAATGTACCACGGAATTTATATTTCTCGCGGTTTGATGATCGCCTCTAATTTGTTGAATTCCCCATTCAGAAGGGAATTTAATTACCTGATGCAAGGTGGACGGTACTGCTTTCATGTCGTGGGTCCATGGTCTTCCCATGAATAAGTTATAATCCATGTCAGTATCGATGACTTGGAACCTGGTATTTTTTATTACTCCCTCAGCATAAGTGCTAAGTTCAATTTCCCCTTTGGTTATAACCGTAGAGTTATCAAACCCTGATATGCCTCGTGCCTTCGGGATTACTTGATTCCCCAATAGCATTTCTTCCACGACTCATACAAAAATAATATTGATTGAACTACCTGGATCAATCAACATTTTTTTTACATTAGTGTCATGAATAAGTAAGGATGTTACCAGAGCATCATTGTGGTGGAGCATTAATTCGCTGATATCTGCATCATCAAAGGTTATATTGTCTGCTTACGGATTTTCACGAACCCGCTTTCCATGTGTAAGAGTGAACTCCGTGGATACTTTGCAAACCACTTCTTCACCTCTGTGTATCACGTTGATAGTTCTTTTTGGAGATGGAGGTTTTAGGGTCTCTTGCATGTTCTTCATGTATGCCTGCTTACCTTTTTCACTAAACAATTTTGTTAAGTAGCCCTATTTCAATAATTGTTCTATTTCACCTTGCAAAAATCTGCAATCTGCAGTTCTGTGTCCATGATCATTATGGAATTCGCACCAGAAACCTGGGTTCCTTTTTTTTGGGTTTGACCGTATTTCTTTGGGCCATCGAACCTTATCACCCATATTTCTTAATACAGAAACTAGTTTGGAAGTACTTACATTGAAGGTGTGATCCCCAACTCGTGCATTACCTCTAGTTCGTTCATCTCAATCCTTTATGGATCTTGATGAGGATGAGCCCGCATATCTGCCTGATGGTCTATATTCTGACCGAGTGTTTTTACCTGGGATGAGTTTCTCGTCCCGAAGGTCCCATATAAGGATCGTACCTGCTTTTACCTGATCTTCTGTCTGATTCAGAACGCCTGGAACTGATATGATCTTCGTCTTTTGAACGAGCAATGGTATCTTCTTCTATACGAAGCTTGGTGTTGTACCTATTATAGACATCATTCCATGTCGTAGTTGGGAATTCTCTCAAGATTTCCTTGAGTCTTCTCGTGTCTTCTAAACTTTTGTCATTTAAGTTGCTTGCAAATTCCATGGCTTCCCAATTATCAAGCGCCCTTGGTAGTAGCATTCTTTCTCGTTGAAACCTATCTACAAATTCACAGAGTAGTTCTGTGTCTCCTTGTTTTATTTTAAATATGTCCTCCATTCTTTTCTCCTATTTTTTTGCACCGGAGTATGCTTTTATGAATGAATCTGCAAGCTCAGGAAAAAGAATCAATAGAGTTTTCAGGGAGAAGAGAATACCATGTTAGTGCTCCTTTGGTAAGTGTTTCTCCAAACTTTTTGACTAAGAACGACTCAATTTCTTGTTTTGTTAAGTCGTTGCCCTTAACTCCGGTGGTAAAAGCAGTCACATGGTCGCGTTGGTCGGTTTTCCCGTCATACTTAGGAACATCAGGCATTTTGAACTTCTTGGGAATAGGCAAGGGTGCTGCGCTTGGTTTCCAAGGTTGTTGAGAATATCTATCAACGTCAATGCTTTTGATAACAGGTGGCACTCCAGAAATTTGTTCGATGCGATCGTTTTGTTCCTTCACCTATTTCTGCAAGGTTAGTAATAAAGTTTGTAATTCAGAGCTATTAGACATACCCGGTCTCGTTTTGAGAGATCCATTAAGAGTATCTCCCATTCCTGAGTTTGCCAACCCAGACTGAGGATTTTCCATGGTGATGGTATTATTGGGGGGGGGGGGTGTCGATGGTGTAGGTGACGCTGTCGGTAATCCCCTCGCAAATTCTTGCAAAGCCTGGCTTACATACTCTGCAATCATTTTCTTTTCTTGATCTTGTTCTACTGTTTGATCATTACCATTATTATTGTTGTTGGATCTTTCTGGGGATTTCTCCCTTGAACCTCCTGGGGTTCCTGCGGGTGATAAAGAGTTCCATCCCTTTGTTGGTTATTGTCGTTGGGGTTCAACATAGTTCAGAGCATATTCCTTGAAAATTAAACAAAGATTATCAGATTCCCAGTAACGGAACCAATTTGTTTAACCAAAGAATTAGATCCTTTTACCAAAGCTATTTTTAGGATGAACGCGAGTTTCTGATAACCAAGGTAATAATGATAATTGCGAATAAATAAGTAAATAGAAAATAATGAGATGCACCAAAAGTAAAGTGTATTATATTCGTAGTTGGAATGTCCCTTATAAGTTATATTTTATTCCCTTATTCTTAATATAACATCTACCTTTTACAATGATCGCGCATTAATGACTCATTATGACATTAATGTAATGTTACAAAGAGTAATCATAACTGTTGCGTGAAGTTTGTGTAATGTGTGGATCACTAATTGAATATATCTGAATCTACCCGTAGCTCTGTCCGGATTCATTCTGACCGTGTCTCTTCCTTGTCTCAATTAGCTTGAGTTTCCCATAGCTGATTACCCCGTAGGTATATTCTGTCGTGCCTCTTTGCCTCGTACCTTTTTATAGAATCCTGTCTAGGTGTCATGTTTTTATTGCTCCACATAACTGGCTGAGTCATCAAGAATTATTACACGTGTGAAGCTCTTTTTACCAATACAGGCTTGACTCGGCAGCTTGCTCACACCACTTAATAGTGTATTCCCTGAAGCTTTCTGATGAACTTTTCTTGAGGTTAGACCGAGAGTTCCTGTCTGGGGCTATGTCCACATTGTATTGAAATTTTCTGACAAAGTCCAAGGCCAGGTCATCCCATATATGGCAATGAGAAATATCCCGGTCCATGTACCACTTTGATGCGATTCCAGCTATGCTCTCTCCGAAATAAGCCATTAGGAGCTCTTCTTTCCCCCTTGCTAGCCTCAACTGATTACACTATCTTTTTAGGTGAGCTATGGGGTCCCCGTGTCCATCATACTTTTCAAACTTGGGGGTTTTGAACCTAGGGGGAAGGTGAACGTGTGGAAACATGCATAGGTCGTCATAGGAAACACTTTTCTTGCCACTCAGGCCCTGTATGTTTTTTAGGCTTTGCTCAATGCTCTTCATTTTTCGAGCAACTTCTTCTTGCTCGGGGTTCTTCACAGTTTTGTCTTGTCCCACGGTAGATTAGTACCGAGGCTGTTGAGGGTATGAGTTTGGAGTGACATGAGTCGTGTCTAGATGGAATGGCGGTGTTTGGAATGTAAAAGTTGGTGGCTCAAAACTTGGCCCAAAGACTGTTGGTGGTGTCGTGGCAGAGATTGGCGGTCCGGTAATGATGTTGGAAGACACACCGGAAAATAGTACCTGAGGGTGAACCTCAGAAAGCCTTCTGGCGAAGTGAGATGACATAGATGGGTACCCGAACGGGGTGGCCGGTTAACTTATAGGGATATTGGAAACTCCGCCCGTTCGGGGAACCAACTCGGGGAATCCAGGGATGGTGTTGGGTGGTTCCCTATCATTGGACCAGGCGTCCCACATTTCCAACATGTGGCAACAAAAAATTCTATTTTCTTCAGCCGTGGCTAACTCAGATGTCGGGATGACCGAGCTTGGGTCATCCTCAGAGAAGTTGATGATTGGTAGCTGACTTTCAGATGCCATTTCGACACTCTCTTTTGATCTGGTGAAGTATGGGTGTGAAGCCAGATTACCACAAAAACGTTAGATTGAGGCATTTAGTACATAAGGAATCGCATGTTGGGGGTACACAATGCACCCAGGCAGTTAAACGATTTCTGCATGTTTTGTATCGGTTGAGCGTTTCATCCCGGCTTCCTTTCTTAAACTTGAATTTTCTTTTTTCCTTCTTCTTTTTTCTTTCCTATTTTCAATGATTTTTTTCTCTTCTGAATTATTTTTTCCCTTTTTTTAGGATTGTGATCGAATCCTATGTGGATTGCCTACGTATCATGACGCCACGTGAATCAGATAATCACGTAGTTCAAGGAATAAATACAAAGGGAAGTAAACATTCTGATTTTCAAATTTTCATTCATTATATAAATCTTCCAGTTTCATTCATTACAAAAGACTCTAACATACGTTCTTGGAAATTTAAAAACTACAAAAGACTGTGACGTACGTTTTTGGAAATTTTAAAAACTACAACAGACTTAAAGTAGACTCAAACAAGACTGCAACAGGAAAAAGAAATACATACTCAAAAAGGACATCAAGAATACATAAGTGTCTTTGCTGCTCCAGGAGCCTGTGGGGCATCATTCGGTCTCGCCACGGGCCTGCGTGCATGTCTTGCCGGAGGCGGTAGATGTCATCCATTATCTTGTGGACGAAAATCATTATCGCTGCAAAGAAGGTAGTCCGGGTCATATCTTCAGAGTCTTGGAATTTTGTAACAATATAATCATCAATTTCTCTGCCTGATGACACCCTTTTCCTAGAGTAAGCGCCCGATCTGTTGAGATCTAGCATCTATAAGCTGGGCGTCCTTATGATTCTGTTCTTGCAATTGTTTCAAATCATCCTCCAACTGAGCCATCATTGTGTCACAGTGTTCCCTCTCTACCTTGAACCTTCTTGCTTGTTTGGCCATTTCGTTCTCGAAGGTGGCCACCTTTTCGTTCAAGCCTCTGACTTCTTGGTCATATTTCCTTTTTATCTTTTGAACAAACTCTGCTCTTTCCTCTGTACTTCTTGCCAATTTTTCCCGAACTCTGGCCATTTCCTCTTCATCTTTGTCCAAATCATCCTCATAGCTGCACATTTTTTTCTTAATACCATTGATAAGTGTTTCATCAGCTCTACTTCTCTCTGGGTTCTCAGTAGTTATTTTCATTTTATGGATCTGGGCCCTTCAGCTGTGGTGGCTTGTAAAGTGATTTCAAATTTGATTTCCCTGATCTGGGCTTCCAACTTGCTTATGGTGGCTCTATAGTTGTTCTCTTTTTCCAACCAAGCCTAGTGCTCTTGTGTTTCATCAGTAAATTGCTGCACGTGGGGTCTTTTCGTGGGCCGTTCCGGCTTTTGATGCTCTCTACCCCTTCTACCATACCAAGTGGTGTAGCCAGGCTCCACCTCACCTCTGGATAAATCTCTTACCCGAGTCTATGGCTCTAAGAATCTACACTGATGCCAAATTTGGCGGACCCTATCCTCTGGAAATGTAGCTCTTGGGCATAATTCAATGATGTATTGGTAAAAAAGAGTTTCACACGTAAGCCAACTTTTGACAACTCAACTAGTTACGTAGACACGAACACGATAGCTAGAAATAACTCTTTGAAGAGGTAGGGTACAAAGAGACATGGTTCAGTAAGCCCACAAACTTATCAGCCACGGGAAGTCCAATTTGATCAAACTGGGAGAGAGGCACGGTCAGAATGAATCTAGACAAAGCTACGGGCAGATTCACGGACCCACAATTGATTACTCGAACGTTATGTAACTGAACCCCTATTTAGCGTTATCCTTTGTAACGTCTCATTAATGTCATATTAGTCATTAATGAGTAACCATAGTAGCAATCGTACGTTATAAGAATATCCTATATAAAAAAGGGGAAGACAACTTGTAAAGGCATCTGATTCTCGAAATACAATCAACTTCGATTTTTTATTTCTGTAATATTGTCTATTATTCATTTTTCCATTATTTCGATTATCAGTAACCCGTATTCATCTTAAAAATAAGCTTTAGTCAAAAGGTCTAATTCTTTGGTTAAACAAATTCGTTCTGTTACCGGGAAACTGATAATCTTTGTTTACTTTCCAAGTGATATCCTTTGAATTATGTCAAACCCCAATGACAACAACCAGCAAAGAGGTGGAACCCCATTTCCATCACCTTCAGGAACCCCACGTGGTTCAAGGGAAAAATCCCTAGAAAGATCCAATAACAACCATGGTAATAATGATCAAACTGTAGAACAAGATCATGTAAAGCAAATGATTGCAAAGTATGTGAGCCAAGCTTTGCAAGAATTTGCGAGAGGATTACCAGCAGTGTTGCCTACACCGCAAACGCCACCCCCAATAACACCATCACCATGGAAAATCCTCAATCTGGGTTGGCAAACTCAGGAAGAGGAGATACTCCTAATGAATCTCTCGAAACGAGACCAGGTATATCTAATAACTCATAATTACAAAATTTACTGTTAACCATGCAGAAACAGATGAAGGAGCAGAACGACCGCATCAGACAAATTCCTGGTGTACCACCTGTTATCAAAGACATCGATGTTGATAAATATTCTCAACAACCATGGAAGCCTAGTGCGGCACCTTTTCCTATACCCAAGAATTTTTAAATGCCTGACGTTCCCAAATATGATGGAACAACTGACCCACGCGACCATGTGACTACTTTCACAACTGGGGTAAAAAGCAATGACTTAACGAAAAAGAGATTGAATCAGTCCTTGTCAAAAAATTTGGGGAAACACTTACCAAAGGGGCTCTAACCTAGTATTCTCTTCTCCCTGAAAATTCTATTGACTCTTTTGCTGAGCTTGCAGATTCATTTATAAAAGCACACTCTGGTGCACAAAAAGTTGAGAAGAGAATGGAAGACATATTCAAAATAAAACAAGGAGACACGGAACTACTCCGTGAGTTTGTAGATAGGTTTCAACGAGAAAGAATGCAGTTACCCAGGGTTCCTGATAATTGGGAAGCCATGGAATTTGCAAGCAATTTGAATGATAAAAGCTCAGAAGCCACCAGGCGAGTTAAGGAGAATCTAAGAGAATTCCCTGCCACAACATGGAACGATGTATATAACAGGTATAGTACTAAACTCAGAATAGAAGAAGATATCATTGCTCATTCGAAAGATGAAGATCCTTCCAGATCCAGACGACCTGAATCAGATAGAAGATCAGGTAAAAATAGGTACGATCCTTACTTAGGACCCTTGGGATGCGATACCCGCCCCAGGTTCGAAAACACTAGGTCGGACTATAGACTACAAGGAAGAGATGTAATCTCATCCTCGTCTAGATCTAGAAAATATCGAGATGAACGACTTAGAGGTTGTACTCAAATTGGGGATCATACCTTTAACGTAAGTACTACTGAACTTGTCTCAATATTGAAGAACATGGGAGACAAGGTCAAATGACCCAAAGATATGCGGTCAAATCCAAGTAGAAGAAACCCAGATCACAGGTGTGAATTTCACAACGATCATGGGCATAAAACTACGGATTGCAGATTTCTACAAGGAGAAAGTAGAAAATTTGTTAAAACAAGGCTATTTAACAGAATTGTTTAGTGATAAAGGTAAACATGCATACATGAGGAACATGCAAGAGCCCCCAAAGCCTCCATATCCAAAACGAACCGTTAACATAATACACGGAGGTGAAGAAGTAAACAAAGTGATTTTAAAAACAACCACAAAGTTCACAATTACACACGGGAAACGTGCTCGTGGAGAGGACGATATAACCTTCGATGATGCAGATAGCAGCGGATTAATGCTTCCGCACAATGATGCTCTGGTAATATCTCTACTTATTCATGACACTAACGTGAAAAGAGTGTTGATTAATCCAGGAAGTTCAGTTAATATCATTTTGCTAAGAGTCGTGGAAGAAATGCTACTAGGGAATCAAGTAATCCCAAAAGCACGAGCCATATCCGAGTTTGATAACTCTACGGTTATAACAAAAGGAGAAATTGAGCTTAACACTTATGCTGAGGGGGTGATCAAAAGAGCTAGGTTCCAAGTAATCGATACTCACACATCTTATAACGTGATCATTGGAAGGCCATGGATCTATGACATGAAAGCGATACCCTCCATGTTGCATCAAGTAATTAAATTTCCCTCTGAATGGGGGATTCAACTAATCAAAGGAGATCAGCGACCGCAAAAAATATAAATTATGTGGTACACTAGAACAAGAAAATAGAAGTGGAAGAATTATGAGATAAGGAAATCTCCCAAATAACACCGCCCAAATAGACATGGAAAAAATTACTGCCTAAATAGGTACAGAAGATATTATTGCTGAAATAGGCACTAAAGAAAATACTTACGAGCAGAAGAGTAAAGTTGCCACGGAAGGTGTACTATACCACATAGATGCGGATCCCAGACCGGACGTCATTCATGAACTGGAGGAAGATGAACACATCAAAACAACTACGGAGGAGCTCGAAGTTGTTCCGTTATCTGAACAAATGCTTGAGCACAAAGTGTATATAGGCACGAGGCTAAGCCCCACTCGAAGAGGTAAGTTAATTGATTATTGAAAGGCTAACACATACTGTTTTGCGTGATTCCACTCAGATATGACAGGCATCCCACCAGAAGTGATGACTCATAAACTAAATGAAGATCTATCCTTCGTACCTGTTAAGCAGAAGAAAAGACAGCAATGACCATTCAAGAACGAAGTGATCGATGAAGAGGTACAGAAACTCTTGAAGATTGGTTCGATACGAGAGGTAGCGTACCCTAACTGGTTGGCAAACACCGTGGTAGTACCTAAAAAGAATGGCAAGTGGAGAGTATGCGTAGATACTCATTTAAACAAAGCATGCCCCAAGGATCCATTCCCATTGCCTCATATAGATCAAAGGATTGATGCTACTGCAAGTCATGAACTATTAATCTTTCTAGATGCATATTCTGGTTATAATCAGATTAAAATGGATCCTTTAGACGAGGAAAAAACCTCATTTATCACGAATAGGGGAACTTATTGTTATAAAGTCATGCCTTTTGGCCTAAAAAAGTTGGAGCCACCTATCAAAGGCTAGTGACCAAGATGTTCCAAGAACATCTGGGAAAAACGATGGAGGTGTACATCGATGACATGTTGGTAAAATCAACACAAGCACAAGACCATTTTCAGCACCTATCTACTACTTTTGATATTTTACGCAGGTATAATATTAAATTGAATCTAGAGAAATGCAATTTTGGAGTGCAATCAGGCAAATTTTTGGGTTTCCTTGTATCAAACAGAGGAATAGAGGTAAATCCCGCTCAAATTAAAGCCATAGAGGAAATACCTGATGTTTTAACAAATAAAAAGGAGGTTCAAAGATTGACAGGACGAATAGCAGCTTTGGGGAGGTTTATTTCTAGATCTTCCGATAAAAGTTTTAAATTCTTCTCAGTTCTCAAAAAACAGAATCAGTTCGAATGGACTGAAGAATGTCAGCAAGCCCTCAAGAACCTGAAGACTTATCTATCGAAACCACCAGTGCTTTCAAAGCCAAAATAAGGGGAAAGATTGTACATCTTCCTGGTTGTCTCAGAAATTATTGTAAGTGCAATATTCGTAAGAGAAGAAAAAGGTAAACAATCACCTATCTATTATGTAAGTAAAACTTTGCTAGATGTTAAGACTAGATATCCACATCTGGAAAAGTTAGCTTTAGCTTTAATAATGGCACCTAAAAAATTACGACCCTATTTTCAATGCCACCCAATCACTGTTGTGACTTTATATCCTTTAAGAAATATTCTTCATAAACAAGAATTATCAGGAAGATTAGCCAAGTGGGCCATAGAACTAAGTAAGCATGAGATAATTTATCAGCCTAGGACTGCAATTAAGTCTCAAATACTAGCTGATTTTATTGTTGACTTTAGTAATGGCATTGTATTTGAAGTAGAAAAAGAGTTACAACTCTTTAACGGTGTTAATCCAGGCTTGTGGACCTTATTCACTAATGGTTCTTCAAATGTAAAAGGCGCTGGCTTAGGCATAGTCTTAATACACCCACGGGTGAAAAGACACGACAAGCTATAAAGTGTTATCCTATCACTAACAATGAAGCAGAGTACGAAGCTGTTATTGCAGGGCTTGAACTTGCACGGGATCTCTTAATCGATCAAATTGTGATCAACAGCGACTCCCAAGTGGTAGTAAATCAAATACAGGGGACTTACATCGCTCGAGAAACTAGAACGCAACAGTATCTTGAAAAAGCACGAGAGCTCGTGAGACAATTCAAAATATGGAAGGTAGTGCAAATACCTAGAGAGGAATATGCGGAGGCAGATGCATTAGCTAACCTCGCAGCAGTCACGGAAGTAACAAACAAAGACAATACAATTGTCGTTCAACTATTTTCAATAATAAACCAGAAAATGAATGAGGTAACTTTTAACAACCTAACCTGGGACTAGAGAAACGAATTTCTTAATGTTTTCCAGAATGGCACCGTACCTGAAGACAGGAAAGCAGCTCAAACACTACGCCGCAAAGTTGCACGGTACTTACTTTATCGCAAGATATTCGGAGGACCCATAGCTAAATGCCTTAGGCCTAACCAAACGGAATTTGTGATGAAAGAAGTCCACAAAGGACACTATGGAAATCACTCAGGGGCGAGATCCTTAGTGAAAATGCTAATCAAAGCCGGATACTACTGGCCTAAGATGGAAGAAGAAGCCGAGAATTTCATATCCAAATGTGACAGATGCCAAAGGTTTGCCAATAACATGCATCGACCAGCGGAATTATTACATCCAATAATATCCCCATGGTCTTTCATGAAATGGGGGATGGATATAGTAGGACCTTTACCCACAACTACAGGTACGATTTTTACTCGTACTAAACGACTATTTTACAAAATGGGTAGAGGTAGAGGCGTTCAAACAAGTGCGAGAAAAGGAAATTCAAAGCTTCTTATGGCGAAACATAATATGCCGCTTTGGAATACCAAAGGAAATCATGTGTGACAATGGCCCACAATTCATAGGCTCACAAATCACGGAATTCTTAGAAAGTTTGAAAATTAAGTGGATCACTTTAACGCCGTACCACCCCGTGGCTAACGGTCAAGCTGAATCAACGAATAAGGTCATCATCAACAATCTAAAGAAGCGGCTAACTAAAGCCAAAGGAAACTGGCCTAATGAATTACTAGTTGTACTATGGGCATATAGAACAACCTCAAAAATAGCCATGGGAGAAACTCCGTTCGCACTTTTTTATGGCTCAGAAGCCTTAATACCTGTGGAGATTGGCGAACCAAGCATAAGGTTCTCAACATCCATGAAAGGTGAAAACGACGACGGACTAAGGATCAACTTGGACCTGCTCGAACCACGGAGAGAAGCAGCATTGATATGGATGGCAGCTCAAAAACAAATCATAGAGTGTTATTACAACCGTAAAGCTCATCTCAGGTACTTTAAAATTGGGGACTTCGTCCTCAAAAAAGTCTTTCAATCAACAAAAGAAGCAGGTGCAGGAAAGCTAAATCCAAACTGGGAAGGACCTTACAAAATCTGAGGGATAGTTGGAAAAGGCGCCTATGAGGTGGAAGCTATGGACGACAGAGTTCTACCAACAAGCTGGAACACCGTCCATCTAAAGAAGTATTACTTCTAAAAAGAAAATAATACCTTCAGGTATCACATGTTTGATTTTATTTTGAACATTTACAAATTTTACTAAATTTTTTAGATGATAGGCACAAAGCTAACCCATAACCAGATGATGATATTAGACCTGCAAATATGCGAGGAAATAACACAATTCTCGGTCTAGGGTTACACTTTCTGATGGACGTTTTAAAAGGGGTTAAGTAGTCATCATCTAAAAAACTATATACCTTCGAGTCCGAAATGTTTTTGCTTTTCAGGAAAAGGACCACAAAGAAAGGAATAATCAAGTGCTCAAGATTTCATTCTTCAAAGCTCAAACACTTGGGGGACTATTAGTATGGAAGGCTAAGACGAAGCAAAGAAGACTATCAGAAAGTCAAAAGGTCGATCCTAAAGACCCATCCACCCAATGAAGACAAGTGACACGAGCAGAATCGAAAGAAATCAGAAGAGCCATCCAAATACAAAGCCTAATGCAAAAAGCAAAAACCTTCGAACATATTTAGGTTGAAAGGCAAAATGTCAGTCACGAGAGAGAAATATACATCTTTATACTCATTCAAAAAACTATTCTCGAATAAAACAGTTATGGATAAAAGATCTAAACCCTTGTATTTGTTCAAGAAGCTGTTATCAAATAAAAACAGTTACTAATAAGAAAACATTTCCCTTGTACTTATTAGAAAACATTTACTAAACAGTTACGGGTAAAACCCAATCTTTATAAAAACTGTTACTAGTGAAAAACAGTTATTTCCTTGTATTAATATCAAAAAACTGTTACCTATGATAAACAGTTACGAAATACAAGAGTATACTAAATCTGTTAAACAAAACTAATGCAAGCGTGAGTTTTAGACGATAACCAAACACAGGTTAAATGTCATGGAAGTTCAAACAAAAAACTTTCCTTGAAAACATTCTTAAACATGTGTAAAATCCCTATCACTCTATTGCATTATCATGAAGTTGAGATGTCTTTTTCATGGCGATTATAAAGGTCCCTCTTCAATAAACTATGCCTATTACAAAAAGGCACACATTTAATATGACACTGCATCTATTATAAAAAAGGTACAAGTAGTCTAAAGCATTCCACATGCAAAACTCCAAGGTAAAACTAAAACCTCGAAAAATAAAGCATGCAAAAGACTTAAAGAGTGAAACAAAAACTCAACAAAAGTCAAACTGATATTTATATATTAAAAATGGCTAAAACTAAGTATTAACTTATACTTAGCCGTATAAGATTCTTATATTTACATTGTGGTGCCCCTAAGTTGTCATTTGGGGACTTAAAGGAAATCCAAATTTACCCCCGATGGGACTGGGGGTAACCACCAATTGATACAAAGAAAAAGAAAAAAAAAGGGTAAACCAACTAGATCTTTTCAAAGAGAGGGGTTGACTTCATAGGCGGAAGGAACGGGAGAAACTGAGGATAAGAGGCATAAGCGGCTGGAATCTCACTATCAGGTGAAGAGAGGTTATGACCCTGTTGAGCCTTCTCCATGGCTTCCTTAGTTTTGGCTATTTCAGCACTAAGGTCAAAACCCTCTTGACTCATCTCCATCAATGTGTCAAGACGAGAATTCATATACGCCTAGCTCACATCGATAACAGCCACCTCTTACAAATCTTCATAATCTTGTGCCCACACTTGAAGTTCAGCTCTCAGCCCGTCCTTCTCCGCCTCCGCAGCTTCATGAGCGGCCCTTAATGGAACAATCGACTCCTCAAAAGCTTAAACTTTGTCTAAAGCCCTTCGAATTTCTTCTTGAGTGCGAGTGAGTGATTGCACGAGCTTGCCTGAGTATTCCTCCTTCTGCCCCAGCAAGTTCTTTAAGTCTCTAATCTCCTCTGAGGCACGGGACAGATGCTCCGCAAATGAAGACTCTAGAACACTCTTGTCTTTGTCAGCTTGACTGCAAGAAGCCCGCTCCACTGCTAGCTCTGCTGCCATAAGTCTCATCTGCTGCTTCAAGGTACTCCTCTCTTCTTCTAAAGCATCCTTTTCAATCCTTAAGCTGTCATAATGTGCTTTCCAATTATCAACTTCTTCCTGCAACTCTCTTGTCTCTTGGTCTGTGTTTGAGATCCTATTCATAAGCTCCATGCCTATGAGGTTAATATATAAGAAGTAAATCAGTTAGATATGGTAAATTTCATATACGAGAGTGAAAGAGGATAACTTACACCATACCTTCAAAGTATACACGACCTCATTTGCCCATGTAAGAGCACCGTGGCTAGCTATTTTTGCTTTCTCAGCGGGACCTATTAAAGGCTTGAGCCACACTTCAGGCTCACCCGTCATCTTGAAAAGGTTTCCCTCAGCTGGAACCTCTATTACCACCTACCGCATCTCTCTACTAGAAGACCCTACTTCCCTAACGGAAGGCATGGAAGCAGGCAGAGATAGAACAACAACAGACACGGAAAGTTGAGGAGCTGGAGAAGCCATGGGAAAAGGAGCAGGCACGGAAAGTTGAAGAGTTGAAGAAGTTACAGGCAGAGCAGCAGCAAAAGTTGAGATAGCCAAAGGAATAGAAGAAACTTCTTCTCTCAAAGAAGCAGGAAAGAAAGAAGACAAAGGGACGTCATCAGGAGCGAGATCAATACCACAGTGAATAGGGGAATGTGGAACATCATCAAAGACATGGGGATCGAGAGCAGACACAAAAGGCAAGGTTGAGGTAGCAAGCTCGTCATCTAAAATCATTCGCCTTCTCTGTGGCCTGTGCAATAAAGCACCCTCTTCCTCTTCCTCCATGGAACGAGATTCACTAATCTTCCTCTTCGAGGAAGATGAACCAACGATAATTTCCTGGGCTTGAGCAAAGGACATCTTTGGGAAAGAGGAAGCAGACACCCCACGAGCAGAGAATCCTATTAAAAGGGAAAACAGTTAAATGACAGAAGAAAAAAAGACTCGAGTAAGGAAAGAAGCAAGAACAAAAGCTTTACATACCATGGGTCTTTACTTGCCAACCGTACCTCCCAGCGAGGTACTTCTAAGATCTTTCTTCAGAAGGAGCAACAGATAACAGTTTTCCTACCCAATCACGAATACCGGAGACATTCTTGACATTATTCATGATTGCTGAAAGGAGAAAAATAAACAGACACGGTGTTAAATAAAACATCTCAAGTCAAAACAAGAAAAAGTAAATGTGAGCTAAAGCATACTCACGTGCGCGATTCCACTTCTCAGGGAAGGGAAGATTTTCTTCACCCACTAAACCAGCAGTGGGTACAGCAACATAACGAAGGTATGAACCCCTATCCTTATCGTCTCCAGGGTTACTAACACTCTTTTGCTTCTAGCAGTCATAGTAAAAACTCATTCACGAAATAAGGTAGGAGAGTAGAGGTGAATAAGATGGTTGAAGGTAAAAGGACCGAGGCTAAAGAAGCCAAACTCTTAAGGCATGCGACAACTCTCCACACAAGCGGGCAACTTGTCCTAAGCATATATTGAAAAAACGTCAAAACTCAATTATAACTGGGTCAATGGGGAGTCTAAACCCTAAAGTGAAGGGATAAGTATAAACAAAATAATATCCCATCTTGTAAGACGTTATTCTTTGATTACTATTCGGAATATAGACAGGAAATTCAGATTTCCATGAGCACTCCCTACGAACAAGGGAAGTCTGACCCTCAGTTATAAGGGTTGGGTATCTTTCTACACTATCAAGAAAAGAAGACTGATCTACAAGAACATGACTATCCCTAGCAAAAACAAACTCAGCAGGGACAATTTCATCGACTCCAGGTTCACGAAGGCGTTCGCCTCTACCTCTAGACGAAGATCGAGAAACCCAAAATCTCAGAATAAATGTAGATCTAGTGTAAGGAGAAGGAACTATTTGAGAAGAAGAAGATTCCCTCGAAGGAGTGGATCCTAGACTTATAAGTCTACCACCCATCCGGCTCATAGTCGGAGAAGAATATGGCGCTAAGCTTTCAATGTCTATTACTCTTTGAGGTCGGTTTGAAGAAGACATGTTTACAAAGGCAAAGAAGAAAGTCTTTTTACAAAAAAACAAAAGTAGAAAAGTGTTTCGTGGAAGCAAAGAAAAGAAAACATGTATTTATACTTGAATACAATCGTCAAACATGATGAAAAAGGAAAGTAATGATGAAAAGGCATAATTGAAGATGTCACTTCAGGACTGGCACAACCGCAAAAAGCCCTAAAAGGTGCTGAGTAAATACAGAACCAATCTGAAAAGGACACGTGCTATGAGTATTAAAAGGAAGTGACAAACAACGCCTATGGTACAGAGAAGGATACAAACATTCAAGGAAAAGCGGCGGAAAAATATTCCCGCCATAAATGAATATCCACTTACCAAATATTAATCCTTAAATAAATCGTAAGTGGGGGGACTATCTGTATTGGTAATAAAGAGTTTCACACGTAAGCCAGATTTTGACAACTCAGCTAGTCACGTGGACACGGGAAAACACGATAGCTGGAAATAACTCTTTGAAGAGGTACGGTACAAAGAGACACGGTTCAGTAAACCCACGAACTTATCAGCCACGGGAAGTCCAATTTGATCAAAACGGGAGAGAGACGCGGTCAGAATGAATCTAGACAAAGCTACGGGCAAATTTTTTACGGATCCACAATTGATTACTCGAACGTTATGTAACTGAACCCCTATTTACCGTTATCCTTTGTAACGTCTCATTAATGTCATAATTATTCATTCATGAGTAACCATAGCAGCAGTCGTACTTATGAGAATCTCCTATATAAGGGAGGGGAAGACAGCTTGTAAAGGCATCTGATTCTCGAAATACAATTAACTTCGATCTTTTATTTCTGTAATATTGTCTATTATTCATTTTCCATTATCTCGATTATCAGTAACTCGTATTCATCTAAAAAAGAAGCTTTAGTCAAAGGGTCTAATTCTTTGGTTAAACAAATGACTTGTCGACTGAGATCTATCGTGTGGAACATTTTGATGCCTTCCTAGTTATCGTAAGACCCGATCTGGGACATATGGTTGAATACCTCGGAGACCCATCAATAGAAGGTAACACACCTTGGCAGACATATGGATGACTTCACCGACAGGGAGCCAACCGAATGTCCACTCAATTTGGTTGGCAGTCAAAGAACTCAGGTGTATAAATCAAGCTTTTGTGCCCTCTGGAAATTCATGGCCCTCTACCCGAGTGCCATGTTCTTCAATACAATTTAAACCAGTCAGGCCGTAATTCATATAGCCCGGGCAATGACAGATATGCTCAATCATCCAGATTTGTAAGAGTAGGTTGCACCCCTCGAAGAACTTTCCACCCGATTGGCAAACAGTTAAGGCACGGTAGATTTCTGCTAAGACCATCGGTATAAGACTTCCATTAGACTTTTTCATCATGAAGTCGGCCATCCCCATGAGTCCAACATCTATACATTCGTCGCTTATTGGGCAAATTAGGTTACCCAAGAATGTTACCACAAAGACCAGTCCCCGACGGGCCTCCCATTTAGTTTGATTCTCGTGGTTAGTCAAACCGGTATTGTCAGCTTCAAAACCCCAAAAATCTTCATAGAAACTGTACAGGAAGTAAAAGGTGAAGAATCTCTCAGATAAGTGCAGATCTTGGATTTCTCGGCTGATGCTCAGAAGGTCTAGGAATTTGTGATGAGTCACAGCCGTGGGTGCTACTGGATAACGGCTTCTGAGATTCCCACCGAGGCCAGCATATCCCGCTATTTCTTCCATTGTGGGTGTCAAATCAAAGTCCGAGAAATGGAATACATTGTGAGCGGGGTCCCAAAATGATATCAGAGCTTTGATAATGTCCAACCTTGGCTTAATCTTTAAAAGGCCGGTAAGTCCGCCCAAACTTTTACCTCGGAACTTCTACTGACTTCCCCCAGGTCTCTCTACCACATATGGAGTCCCACAGGAATTTCCTCGACAACTTTAAAGGGAGTATTTTTGACAGTGCTCATCCTGCACATTTATTTAAGTGATTGGTTAAGAAAAGGCAAAGCCATGATTTATTTTTTGACCAAAGATAAAAAGTGCTATTTTTATGCAAAAATTTTGTAACTAGTTGGAAATGGACCATCTTTGAAAATACGGCCTTTCAGCACTTCGGGAAGGATGTTTTTAAGGATGTGTTTGCTAATTGGGTCAATTGTTTTCAAAAAAGGTGACTATTCTCTCAAAACATCCTTCTGGTGCCCCGTTGAGACATTTTGGCTATTTATAGAACGACGGCGTCACCTAACTTCATTTACGATGATATTTTGTATTTTGATCTTTTTAAAAAAAAAATAGGGTTGGACCCGATGAGGGTTGCCGACGTATCCCACACCGGTGAAAATCAAACAATGCGTAGTTCGGGAAATCTTGACACAATTTTGAAAAATATGTACTCACTCATTTCATTTTTGAAGTACTATTTTCCTTCTTTCTTTTCCTCCATTTTTCAAAAAATTTGGCAGAGTTTTGGGATGATTTTGATTATCGGGGTTTTTCAAAAATCGGATAAATTTCATATTCTATTTCTCTCTTGGTTTTTCTGTTATTCTATTTTCTTTAGACGGTCAACAAACAAATCGAAACAAAATATTGTACATATAGCAAGTAATATGCATCAGGATGGTCCTTTATTTCGGGTTCACCTGTCCTAGAAGAACCCAACCCCTGTGTTAAGTCCCCTAAGTCAAATGCACGTGATGTAAATAATTGTTACTACTAGGGATCCGACATGAAGCTATGTTATACTAAGTGTAAATTCTGGGGTTATATTCTAGACCAGGCTTACCCGAGCGGACAGCTCGAGCCGAGGTCGGGGCAGCATACCGGGAATACAGAAGCTTCACCAGCTTTGCAACTTGTCCATACCTCGTTCTAAAATTTGGATAACTCTAACAGAAAAGAACTCACAACAAGTGAACACTTTCCAAATGATTTAGAAGACTCGGAGAGAAGAGGGGTTTCGCAATAGTTTATGTGTTGTTCAAATAATATCAGACCGGTAAAAAGCGGCAATTAGCACATTAGGTTTAAACACGTAAAATCAGATAATGAAAGCCAAAATATAACAGTTATTCTAAGTTCGAATTTTCAACCCTGAACAAGAGATTCTAGGTTTACTATCCCCAGCAGAGTCTCCAGAGCTGTCACACCTCCGTTTTTACCAGTAAGGGTGGTATTATTCTTAAAAAATATCAAAAACGGATATGAAGCTAGCGGAAGTTGATTCTTGGATTTTGAACAACTAGCTTGGCTTTTGATCTTGCTGAAAAAATACTCTTTTGGGGCTTTGAATCCTGATTTTGCTTCTGGTTGGTTTTCCCTGGGTATTACTATTTTTTGGCTGGTCTTTGCTTGCTTTTGCTACTACTGTCTGCTGCCTTTATTTAGCTAAAAAATCTGACCTTTATTTGGTGAGATCTTGTTGTTATTTTGTTCTTAAAGGTATGTAAGTTCTTCTATATAAATGAAGCTCTTTGTTAAGAATGTCCCTGAATTACTTTGCTGAAATCTGTGTTTAGTTAGTATTTGTTTGGTGTTGAAAATGCTTGGTACCATGTGTTTTATTCTGTTTCTAAGGTTATGAACATGAGAACTTAGTATTGTATCAATGAGCTAAGTTTGGTTGTTTAGTTTTTGATTCTGTGAGGTTCATTCTGAACCTTCCCTGTCCTAAATTCCATTTTTCCTTGGTGATTCTGTGATTGTGTATGTATCCATATGACTAAAGTTGTAATGGATTTACTTGAAAAAACAGCACTAAGGGGAATGACTCTGACCCCCAATGGTCAGATTCACTCCATAAAAAGTGCTTAAATGTTGGTCTTGATTGCTCAGGCACATATTTTTAGATTCAAATGTTATTGCTTAAAACAGCACTAAAGGAATTGAATCTGACCCCCCCCCCCCCCAATGGTCATATTTATTCCTTGATAGTGCATAGAAATTTGTTTTGTTTTGGTCGAAAATCAGTGGCAAAAATGCAGGTTTTAAAGTCATGAACATTGTTGGCTTGCATAGGAGCAACAGTCAGTTTTAGTTAGTTAGTTTTCTTTTAATCTTGTAGTTCCTTTGTTTAGGAGAGTTAAAGGCAATGTAATAGTATATTATTCCCCTAGACCTTGTATACTTTCCTCTTTTCCAGCATTGTAATAAACTGGACTGGATTCTATTAAGTATATTCAATGGCGTTTATTTTTTTTTTACTTTTCTTCCTTAAAAATCTGAAAATCTCAATTCCCCAAAAATTATATAATAAAATTGTGTTAACTTGGGCCAAGTGTGCCTAGGCCATTCGTAACTGGGCCAGGCTCACAGATACGACCCAATTAGGCCCAATAGAGTCTAGATTTCAAGTTATGGGGCCTGGAGTGTTAGCCCCAATAATTGCACTAAGTGACTTATAATCAGTCCATTTATATCAGTATAATGAGTATATCATTTACCAAACTTACTGAAATTTCGCATCGCTGAAATGATTTTCAAATCGAACAACAAAGGATAGAGTTTAAATCTGAAATTTTCTAGACTGTTTTGTTCTAAATGAAAAATGGCAAAGATTCAGATTTACGTACCCTAATATTTTCTGATTTAAAGCTTTATAAAAAGGATCAAATGACTTTAACTCAAAATATTATTATTTTGGTTTTCAAACAATCTCTTGCAGCAAAGTTTAAGGAAAGCTTTTCCTTTTAGATTCTTAAGCCGTGTACAAATACCCTTGATTATTAAATGGGCCAAATGGTAGTGGGACCACACTTGCCTTTATGTGATATCATATCTGTAATTCAAGCTTACCTTATTTATTGCTATATAAATCGAAATGTGTTAGCATGTCTCTCTCTTAAATGTTTTATTCGCTTTTAATTCGAATCTGTATCTCCTTCATCTCAAATAGCCTAGACTAGGATTTGGCCAAAGAGGTAATTGATAAATTAGGCTAAACATGGCCATAGCCCAAACATTTGTCCTTTAGGATAGTGAATTTAATCTTAGATGACTATGTACATATTCTATAGGCTAAAAATACTTCTTTTAGATTAAAAATTGCAAAACTTAGAGAATAATCGAATATTTCTTCAAATAAGAATTTTTAACTGTCACGACCATAGTCATGACTATAAAATCTATACTCGGGTGTGGAAAATCGTGCTCATGACTCTAACTCCAAACAATAATAAGATCACATACTGTAATCGCAAAATAAATTCCTCTTTTAATCACAACATGTGATTTTATTATTGTTTGGAGTTAGATTCGGGGGCACAAATTGCAACACCTGAGTGTAGATTATATAGTCATGACTATGGTCGTGACGGTTAAAAATGCTTATTTGAAGCAATATTCGATTATTCTCTAAGTTTTGCGATTTTTAATCTAAAAGAAGTATTTTTTAGCCTATAAAATATGTACATAGTCATCTAAGATTAAATTTACTATCCTAAAGGATAAATGTTTGGGCTATGGCCATGTTTAGCCAAATTTATCAATTACCCCTTTGGCCAAATCCTACTCTAGGCTATTTGAGATGAAGGAGATATTGATTCGAATTAAAAGCAAACAAAACATTTAAGAGAGAGACATGCTAACACATTTCGATATATATAGCAATAAATAGGTAAGCTTGAATTGCTGATATGATATCACATAAAGGCAAGTGTAGTCCCATTACCAGTTGACCCATTTAATAATCAAGAGTATTTGTACACGGCTTAAGAATCTAAAAAGAAAAGCTTTCCTTAAACTTTGCTGCAAGCGATTGTTTGAAAACCAACATAAAAATATTTTGAGTTAAATTCATTTGATCCTTTTTAGAAAGCTTTAAATCAGAAAATACAAGGGTACGTAAAGCTGAATCTTAGCTATTTTTCATTCAGAACAAAACAATCTATAAAATTTCAGATTTAAACTCTATCCGTTGTTGTTCGATTTGAAATTCATTTCAGTGATGCGAAATTTCAGTAAGTTTGGTAAATGAAATACTCATTCTACTAATATAAATGGACTGATTATAAGTCACTTAGTGCAATTACTTGGTCTAACACTCCAGGCCCCATAACCTGAAATTTAGACCCTATTAGGCCTAATTGGGCCATATCTATGAGTCTGGCCCAATTACGAATGGCCTGGGCAGACCTGGCCCAAGTTAACACAATTTTCTTCTATAATTTTTGGGGAATTGAGATTTTCAGATTTTTAAGGAAGAGAAGTAAAAAAAATAAACGCCATTGAGTGTACATTTAATAGAGTCCAGTCCATTTTATTACAATGTTGGAAAAGAAGAAAGTATACAACGTATAGGGGAATATTATACTATTAAGTTCCTTTAACTATGAAATACCAAATCTCCTAAGGGACTACAAGATTAAAAAAAAGCCTAACTAACTAAAACTGACTGTTGCTCCTGTGCAAGCCAACAATGTTCATGACTTTAAAACCTGCATTTTTTGCCACTGGTTTTCGAACATAACAAAACAAATTTCGATGCACCATCAAGGAATGAATCTGACCATGAGGGGGGGGGGTCAGATTCAATTCATTTAGTGTTGTTTTAAGAAATAAAATTTGAATCTAAATATATGTGGCCTGAGCAATCAAGACCAACATTTAAGCACTTTTTATGGAGTGAATCTGACTATTGGGGGTCAGATTCATTTCCTTTAATGCTGGTTTTTCAAGTAATTCTATTTTAACTCTTGTCATATGGATACATACACAATCATAGAATCACCAAGGAAAAATGAAAGTTAGGACAGGGCAGGTTCAGAATGAACCTCACAGAATCATAAACTAAACAACCACACTTAGCTCATTGATACAATACTAAGTTCTCATGTTCATAACCTTAGAAACAGAATAAAACACATGGTATCAAGCATTTTCAACACCAAACAAACACTAATTAAACACAGATTTCAGCAAAGTAATTCATGGACATTCTTAACAAAGAGCTTCATTTATATAGAAGAATTTACATACCTTTAAGAGAAAAATAACAAGAAGATCTGACCAAATAAAGGTCATATTTTTTAGCTAAATAAAGGCAGTAGACAATAGTAGCAAAAGCAAGGAAAGACCAGCCGGAAAACAATAATGCCTAGGAAAAACCAACCAGAAGCAAAACCAGGATTTAAAGCCCCAAAAGAGTATTTTTTTCAGCAAGATCAAAAGCCAAGCTAGTTGTTCAAAATCCCAGAGTCAACTTCAGCTAGCTTTATATGCATTTTTGGTATTTTTTAGGAATAATGATAGAATTTCAGCAGTTTTTCAGTGTGAAATTTCTGGATTTTCATATGTCAAAATAGTGTAAAAAAGGTCTCTAAAATCTGTGTGTGCAAGTATAGAAATCTTGTGTGTAGAGCTCTCTAAAAATCTGTGTAAAATAAATCCTCAAATTATGTATGTATCCCCTTTCTTCAGAGAATAATGCAGCGTATATATATGGATTTTAGCATGGTATCTTATTTAGCATATTCCCGATCCTAATTAGGCTGAAATAGTACAGGTACACCTGCCAATCATATCCTATTGGACAGATGTACCTTCTTCTAGAAGCTTCTATTATTATTAGCCCTTATCCCTTTTTAAAATTACTGTTTTACCCCTAAAATATCTGGTTTTTTTAATTTTTCCCTAATTCTAGAAGCTTCTTGGGTTGTTACATCCAAGAATCTTCAATTGTAATTCCTAAACTACCCCTTAATATCCTTAGAATTACCCTTTAAGGTTAATCAAGGTCAAAAGGTTAATCAAGGTTATTTATGATCAGTACTTACTGAAGTTAACTCGAGTTAGTGACTAGGTTCAAGAATTTGAAATTGATTCAGAATTAGCTTGAGAGTAAACTTAGGTGAATTATTTTAGATTTAGACTTAATTGTGATTAACTTAATTTGAGTCATTATACTTAATCAACCTAATTGAGTGATCAACTAATTAACCATTAGTGAAGTTGCAAATTAGCTACCTCTTAGCTTAATATGTAATTAGATAACTATTTTTCTAAGTTAGGAATTAAGTTAGGTTAATTATTAGGTATTAAGTAATTTTATTCTAATTTAATTAATTTCATTAGTAGTTAAACCCTTGTTGTTTTATCAAGTGTTAATTTCATATTAATTTAGTTGAGTAGATATTAATTTATATTAATTAGTTTAACTCCTTAAACTTAGGTTAATTGATCCTATAATTTGTTTTAGTTAATTAAACATAATTGACTATCTTCACTATTCATTTAAGAGGGTAATACCCTAAGTTAACTTATTAAACAAAGTGTCTTTTTTAGAAGGTTATCACTAATATGATTAACCTTGAGTTTAGGATTAAGCTAAGTTAATTCATGACCATCTACTGATGCAGAATCAACTAATGTGATGACCTGAAGGGTCGTCACCTATTTTATTACCTATTACGTACTTCTGAGGCCGAAAACCACATTTGTAGTTTCCTCGATTTGCGTGTGCAGTCCGGGCGCGTAACCGGACAACTTAAATATGAAATTCTGTGAAAAAAATGCTAAGACTTGATATTAAAATGAGTAAATTTGACTACGGTCAACATTTTGGGTAAACGGACTCGGACCCGTGATGTGACGGTCTCGGAGGGTCCGTAGGAAAATATGGGACTTGGGCGTATGCCCGGAATCGAATTCCGAGGTCCCAAGCCTGAGAAATGAATTTTTGAGTGAAATTGTTTTCTGAAAATATTTAAGGAAATTGAAAATGAAATCTGATTAGAAAGTGATGGTATCGAGCTCGTATTTTGGTTATGGCGGCCGGTACAGGTCGTATATATGGTTTAAGCGCTTTCCGTAAAGTTTGGATGAAAATG
This sequence comes from Nicotiana paniculata, assembly GCA_005239505.1. NCBI lineage: Eukaryota > Viridiplantae > Streptophyta > Magnoliopsida > Solanales > Solanaceae > Nicotiana > Nicotiana paniculata. Next base: position 15,558 of record MDKI01046177.1, on the reverse strand, counting down.
GGTTTCGTTTGGCGTATTTCAGACTTGAAACAAAAATTTGATAGAATTCATGGAATTTTGAGGTTTAATTCGATGTATATGATGTTATATTGGCGATTTGAATGCTTGAATAAGTTTGTAGGATGATTTGGGAGTCGTGTGTGTTTTTGGTTTTGAGACCCGAGGGCTCGGGTGATCTTCGGGTACTTAGCAGAGTGTAAAAACATGGAAAATCTGGTTTTTTTGAGTTGTTGCTGGTGTTTTACGATTTTCTCTATGCAATCGCGTAGGTTCCCCTGCGATCGCATAAAGTTAGGTGTAGGAGGAGGTCGGTTCCTCTATGCGATCCCATAGCACAGTTCGCGATCGCATAGAGTAATAGTGGGTCTGGGCGGGTGCTCGCTAGGTATTCTTCGCGATTGCATTCTTTTAGCCGCGATCGCAGAGTGAAGGAACCAGACTCTCCGCGATTGCATTCTTTTAGCCGCGATCACAGAGTGAAGGAACCAGACTCTCCGCGATCGCAAACCCATTCCCGCAATCGCGATGCACAATTTTGCCCAGTGGTATATAAATATTTCCAAAACCAGTAGCTACGGGATTCACTTAGAAAATAACGAACTTCTTCTTCTCCAAAGCCCTTAGGCATCCATTGAAGCCATCCTTCACCAAAACTTCTTGGGTTAGTAAATTTTAACTCATTTCCTTCATTTTTCATCTATAATTAATGAATTCCTAAGCCTAAAACATACAAATTAGAGTAGAAAATCTGGAATTTGGGTAGAGTTAGGCCCTTTTGAATTTTTCTTGATTAAGACCTCGTTTTGGGGTCGAATTTGAAAACAAATTATATATTCGGGCTCGTGGGTGAATGGGTGACATGGTTTCGGTCCGATCCTTGTGTTTGGCCCAAGCGAGCCCGGGGTCGAATTTTGATAATTTTGGAGGAATGCTAGGAGATGGATAATTAGGCCATGTAATTGAATCATTGAATCCTTATTGATATACTTGATCTAATTATGTCTAGATAATATCATTCTGGAGTTGAATTCAAAAGGAAAGGCGGTGTCAGAGGGTTGATTGCTATACTTTGGACCCGAGGCAAGTGTTTGGCCTAACCTTAGCTTGAGGGAATATGAGTTGAGTATTATTTTCTATTTTCTAATTATCAAATACGATGTATATGACCGTGAGTCCCTATATTGTGAATATTCCGGTTTTGTTGTAATTCCTATGCTTAATTGATGATCCCTATATGATGTAAATTAGAATGTGACGGAAATTGAAATCTTTAAACATCTTTGGAGCTTTGGCTCAAATTGTGAAACGAATAATGAAGATATATGAGGTAATTACATCTTTGGAGCATTTGCTCAAATTGTGAAAACGCATAATGAAGATATATGAGGTAATTACATCCTTTGGAGCATTGGCACAAGTAATAAAGTAAATCATGGAAGTGAAAGTGAAAGAAAGAGAAAGAGTCGTTGGAATGTTACCTTGCCGGGATTTGATTGTTTAATTGATGTTCCCTTGACGAGATTTGATTGTTTAATTGATGTTCCCTTTCCCGGATTTGATTGTTTAATTGATGTTCCCGTGCCGGGATTTGATTGTTTAATTGATGTTCCCTTGCCGGGATTTCTATTTTTACTCTGTTTATTTCCTTGCCCTTGTTTGTGATTTATTTTTGGGTAAGGAATAGTGTTAAAGCACGAAGGGTGATGTCGTGCCATGTTTATATTATTATTATGCACGATGGGATATTCCGTGCCATGTTTATATTATTATTATGCACGAGGGGACATTCCGTTCCATGTTTATATTGTTATTATGCATGAGGGGACATTCCGTGTCGTGTTTACATTGATTATGCACGAGGGGACATTCCGTTCCATGTTTATATTATTATTTTGCATGAAGGGACATTTCGTGCCATGTTTATATCGTTATTATGCACGAGGGGACATTATGTGTCATGTTTATATTTTTATTATGCACGAGGGGACATTCCGTGTCGTGTTTTACATTGTTATTATGCACGAGGGGACATTCTGTGCCGTGTTTACATTGATTATGCACGAGGGGACATTCCGTGCCATGTTTATATTATTATTATGAACGAAGGGACATTCCGTGCCATGTTTATATTGTTATTATGCACGGGACATTCTGTGCCGTGTTTATATTTATTATGCACGATGGGAAATTCCGTGCCATGTTTATATTATTATTATGCACGAGGGGACATTCCGTGCCATGTTTATATTGTTATTATGCACGAGGGGACATTTTGTGCCATGTTTATATTGCTATTATGCACGAGGGGACATTGCGTGTCGTGTTTTACATTGCTATTATGCATGATGGGACATGTCGTGCCGCATCTTTCACTGTTTAGTCTGTGTTGTCATTTCCCGTGATTATTTTCAGATATTTCAGACTGTTGTTTTCATTTCTGTCATTTCAGTATTTTCCATCTCTTACCCCCTAGCATGTTTTCCCCGTAATTGTATTCTTGTTTAGTTTTTGCTATATTATTGAACTGCACAGGTACACATTATTGTCGTGTCTTAGCTTCGTCACTACTTCGCCGAGGTTAGGCTCGGCACTTACTCAGTACATGGGGTCGGTTGTACTGATGCTACACCTGCACTTCTTTGTGTTGTGCAGATTACGCAGCCGGACCCGGAGGACATCATTAGTGGGAGTGTCTTCCAGCTATCATAGAGGCTTCAAGGTATACCCGTTGGCGTTCGTGGGCCTTGGCGTCTCTTCCATCCCTTCGTCTTCGAATATGTCTTATTTTTCCTCCAGTTTCAGAGGCAGACATGTATTTCCTTTCATTTTTGTATTTAGCACTCTCATAGATAGTTCGTGAGTTTGTGACTCCAGGTTTTGGGAAAAATTTATGCGTTGTTGTATTTTGATGTCCTTATTTAGCTTAAGATCGTATTTATTCCGCTGATTATTGAAAATTGTTTTAGCTTATTCTGTAAAATTGAGATTATTATGCTACTTTAGCTATACACGTTGGCTTGTCTAACGAGTTCAACGTTAGACGCCATCACGGCCCGGCGGTGGGATTTCGGGGCGTGACAAGTTGGTATTAGAGCACTAGGTTACTTAGGTCTCACAACTCATGGACAACTTGGTAGAGTCTGAGGGATGGGTACGCAGACGTCTGTATTTATCCCCAGAGGTTGCGAAGTTAGGATGACTCCATATTTATTTTCTTCTCTGTCGTGCGCCATGAATTCTGAGTACTGATTGAGTTTCTATTCTATTCTCTCGCAGATGGCGAGGACGGGTGCTTCCCTTGGTTCCACCCAGCAGCCTGACACTCCTGCTACAGCTCCTACTCGGGGTCGAGGTCGAGGATGAGACCGTGCTAGAGGCCGAGGCCAGGGCCGGGCTCAGTGTAGGGCAGCAGCCCCAGTGTAGGACCCTCAGGTCGAGTCTGACAAGGAGGTCCCAGTTCCGGCAGTCCCAGTTGGACGAGCTCAGGTCCCAGAGGGGTTCATAGCTACCCTAGTGCTTCAGGACGCCCTTGTCCGTCTAGTCGGACTCATGGAGAGTGTATCCCTGGCGGGTTTTCTTCCTACAACACCAGCCGCCTCTCAGGGTGGGGGAGGTTCCCAGACTCCTACCGCCCACGTACCAGAGCAGCTAGCTCCACAGATTCAGACTCCGGCACCTCAGCCAGCACGAGTAGTAGTAGAGGGAGCAGCTATGTCAGCAGATGCTTTGTGGAGACTTGACAAGTTCACTAAGTTATTTACTGCTACTTATACTAGTTCACCATCAGAGGACACCCAGGATTATTTGGACAGTTGCCATAAGGTTCTTCGGAATATGGGCATAGTGGAGTCGAACGGGGTTGACTTCGCTACTTTTTGGTTATCTGGCGCAGCCAAGAGTTGGTGGAGAGATTATTGCTTAGCCAGGCCAGCTGGATCTACACCTTTGACTTGGACTCAGTTCTCAGAGGTATTTCTGGGAAAGATCCTTCCCATTACTCAAAGAGAGGACCTTCGGAGGCAGTTTGAGCGTCTCCAGCAGGGATCCATGTCCGTCACTCAGTACGAGACCAGGTTCATCACTCTAGCCCGACATGTTCTTATGATACTTCCCACTGATCGGAAGAGGGTTCGAAGGTTTATCGAGGTATTGAACCGGCCTATCAGACTTTAGATGGCCAGAGAGTCATGTACAAATATATCATTCCAGGATGCGGCCAATGTGGCCAGGAGCATTGAGATGATTTTATTGCAGGGTGGTGGTCAGGGGGCTGACAAGAGGCCCCGTTATTTCGGTCGTTTCAGTGGAGCCTCATCTGGAGGCAGGGATTCTTCAGGCGGAGTTCATCCTCCCAGACCTTTTCAGTCAGCTCTCCAGGTTTCCCATGGTACTTTAGGTGGTCGTGGTTATCAGATGCACTATTCCGATCAGCAGCCTTACAGTGCGCCACCAGCACCTATCGGTGCACTGCCACTTTACAATATGTAGGATGGTTATCAGGGTTGACAGGGTCAGTTCCAGAGTCAGCAGTCACATCAGCAGAGGCCTTGTTATACTTGCAGTGGTTTGGGGCACATTTCCAGGTTTTTCCCCCGAGGTTCTGGTGGGTCTCAGCATCAGGGTTCTCGTGCCAAAGTACAGGCACCAAGTGTTCCACAGCCTGCCCAGCCAGCTAGAGGTGGGGGTAGAGGTGCTAGATGTGGAGGTAGAGGCCATAGAGGTGGATCTCCAGCCGCGAGAGGTGGAGGCCAGCCAGCATCCGATCGTCCTAGAGATGTGTTTTAGGGTGGTGGGGCCCATCCCCGATGATATGCTCTTCCAGCCAGGCCAGAGGCTGAGTCTTCAGATGCAGTCATTACAGGTACTATTCGGGTTCGTGGCAGAGATGCTTCACTGCTATTTGATCCAGGGTATACGTATTCGTATGTGTCCTCTTATTTTGCACCCTACCTGGTCATGCCTAGTGATCCACTGAGTATTCATGTTTATGTATCTACACCAGTGGGTGATTCTATCGTGGTCGATCGAGTCCATCGTTCTTGTGTTGTGGTGATTGGGGGTGTTGAGACCCGTGTTGATTTGTTGTTTTTAGGTATGGTCGACTTTGATGTTATATTGGGGATGGACTGGTTATCCCCATATCATGCTATCTTGGATTGTCATGCCAAGACGGTGACCTTAGCTTTGCCATATTTTCCCCGTTTGGAGTGGAAAGGAACTTCTGGTCATTCCACCCGCAGTGTTATTTCGTACGTGAAAGCTCGGCGTATGGTCGAGAAGGGGTGCTTGGCCTATTTGGCTTATGTACGTGATTCAAGTGTTGAGGTTTCCTCTATTGATTCGGTACCCATAGTTTGTGAGTTTCCTAAGGTTTTTCCTTCAAACCTGCCGGGGATGCCACCCGACAGGGGACATTGATTTCTGCATTGATCTGGCTCCAAGCACCCAACCCATTTCTATTCTGCCGTATCGCATGGCTCCGCCATAGTTGAAAAAGTTGAAGGAACAGTTGCATGATTTTCTTGGGAAGGGTTTCATTAGACCTAGTGTTTCTCCTTGGGGTGCTCCAGTATTGTTTGTGAAGAAAAATGATGGTTCGATGAGGATGTGCACTGATTACCGGCAATTGAACAAGGTTAAAATCAAGAATAAGTATCCACTGCTGAGGATTGATGATTTGTTCGATTAGCTTGAGGGTGCCAAGGTATTCTCAAATATATACTTGAGATCTAGCTACCACCAGTTGAGGATTAGGGCATCTTATGTCCCTAAGAGAGCTTTCCGCACTCGGTACGGGCATTACGAGTTTTTGGTCATGTCGTTTGGGTTGACAAATGCCCCAGCAGCTTTTATGGACTTGATAAACCGAGTGTTCAAGCCTTATTTGGACTTGTTTGTGATAGTCTTAATTGATGATATATTGATATACTCCCGCATCAAGGAGGAGCACGAGCAGCATCTTAGAGTGGTTCTTCATACTCTGAAGGATAGTCAGCTATACGCAAAATTTTAGAAGTGTGAGTTCTGGTTGAGTTCAGTTGCATTCCTGGGTCATGTCGTATCAGCAGAGGGTATTCAAGTTTACTCGAAGAAGATAGAGGCAGTCAAGAACTGACCTAGACCAGCATCAGCTACAGAGATTCGGAGTTTCTTGGGATTGGCAGGCTACTATCGTCGGTTCGTGGAGGGGTTCTCATCTATTGCAGCCCCAATGACCAAGTTGACCCAGAAGGGTTCCCAGTTCAGATGGTCGGACGAGTGTGAGGCGAGCTTTTAGAGGCTCAAGACAGCTCTGACTATGGCACCGGTATTGGTCTTGCCCACAGGTTCAGGGCCTTATATAGTCTATTGCGATGCTTCCCGTATTGGGCTTGGTGCAGTGTTGATGCAGGATGGCAAGGTCATTGCTTACGCTTCGAGTTGGTTGGAGTTGTTAAAGGATTATGATATTACCATCTTATACCACCCGGGGAAGGCTAATGTGGTAGCCGATGCTTTGAGTAGGAAGTCAGCTAGCATGGGCAGTCTTGCTTTTATTCCGGTCAGTCAGAGGCCGCTTGCTTTGGATGTTCAGGATTTGGCCAATCGATTTCTGAGGTTGGATATTTCTTATCCTAGTCAAGGGTTGTCTTGTAGGGTCGCTCGTTCTTCATTATTGGAGTGTATCCGTGATCGACAGTTTGATGACCCCCATTTGTGTGTCCTTAGAGACACGGTGCAGCGCGGAGGCGCCAAGCAGGTGACCTTAAATGATGATGGTGTTTTGAGATTGCAGGAGCGAGTTTGTGTGCCCAATGTTGATGGGATTCGAGATTCGATTTTAGAGGAGGCCCATAGTTCCCGGTACTCTATTCATCCGGGCGCTGCGAAGATGTATTAGGATTTGCGGCAACATTATTGGTGGCGTAGAGTGAAGAAGGATATTTTGGCATATGTGGCGCGGTGTTTGAATTTTCAACAGGTTAAGTATGAGCATCATAGGCCTTGTGGTTTATTTCAGAGGATTGAGCTAACCGAGTGGAAGTGGGAAGTAATCACTATGGACTTCGTTACTGGACTTCCATTGACCCGGAAGAAGTTCGATGCAGTTTGGGTCATTGTTGATAGGCTGACATAGTCAGCGCATTTCATTCCTGTGGCAGTTTACTATTCATCCGAGAGGTTAGCTGAGATTTATGTCTGGGAGATTGTTCGCCTTCATGGTGTGCCGGTATCTATCATTTTGGACGAGGGCACGCAGTTTACCTCGCGTTTCATGGGAGCCGTTCGGCAAGATTTAGGCACCCAGGTGGAGTTGCGCATAACATTTCATCCTCAGACGGATGGGCAGTCCAAGCAGATTATTCAGATATTGGAGGATATGCTCTGAGCTTGTGTTATTGACCCGGACCCGTGATTTTATGATCCCAGAGGTTCCGTAGGATAATATGGGACTTTGGCGTATGCGCGGAATCGAATTCCGAGGTCCGAAGCCCGAGAAATGAATCTTTGAGTGAAATTGTTTTCTAAAAATATTTAAGGAAATTGAAAATCTGATTAGAAAGTGATGGCATCGGGCCCGTATTTTTGTTCCGGCGCCCGGTACAGGTCTTATATAGTGTTTAAGCGCTTTCGGTAAAGTTTTGTTGAAAACGGGTTTCGTTTGGCGTATTTCGGACTTGAAACGGGAAATTTGATGTTTTATAAAATTTGATAGAATTCATGGATTTTGAGGTTTAATTCGATGTATATGATGTTATATTGGCGATTTGAATTCTTGAATAAGTTTGTAGGATGATTTGGGAGTCGTGTGTGTTTTTGGTTTTGAGACCCGAGGGCTCGAGTGAGTTTCGGGTAGTTAGCGGGGTGTGAAAACATGGAAAATCTTGTTGTTTTGAGTTGTTGCTGGTGTTTTACGATTTGCTCTATGCGATCGCGTAGGTTCCCATGCGATCGCATAGAGTTAGGTGTAGGAGGAGGTCGGTTCCTCTATGCGATCGCATAGCACAGTTCGTGATCGCATAGAGGCATAGGGGTTCTGGGCGGGGGATCGCTAGGCATTCTTCGCGATCGTATTCTTTTAGCGGCAATCGCAAAGTTAAGAAACCAGACTCTCCGCGATCGCAAACCCATTCCCGTGATCGCGATGAACAATTTTTCCCAGTGGTATATAAATATTTCTAGAACCAGTAGCTACGGGATTCACGTAGAAAATAACAAACTTCTTCTTCTCCAAAGCCCTTAGGCAGCCATTGAAGCCATCCTTCACCAAAACTTCTTGGGTTAGTAAATTTTAACTCATTTCCTTCATTTTTCATCTATAATTAATGAATTCCCAATACTAAAACATGCAAATTAGAGTAGAAAATATGGAATTTGGGTAGAGTTAGGCCCTTTTGAATTTTTCTTGATTAAGACCTCGTTTTGGGGTCGAATTTGAAAACAAATTATATATTCGGGCTCGTGGGTGAATGGGTGACATGGTTTCGGTCCGATCCTTGTGTTTGGCCCAAGCGAGCCTTGGGTCGAATTTTGATAATTTTGGAGGAATGCTAGGAGATGGATAATTAGGCCATGTAATTGAATCATTGAATCCTTATTGATATACTTGATCTGATTATGTCTAGATAATATCATTCCGGAGTTGAATTCAAAAGGAAAGGCGGTGTCAGAGGGTTGATTGCTATACTTTGGACCCGAGGCAAGTGTTTGGCCTAACCTTAGCTTGAGGGAATATGAGTTGAGTATTATTTTCTATTTGCTAATTGTCAAATACGATGTATAGGCATGGTGACGAGTATCTATACATTGGTGTCTAGCATGACCGTGAGTCCCTATATTGTGAATATTCCGGTTTTGTTGTAATTCCTATGCTTAATTGATGATCCCTATATGATGCAAATGAGCATGTGAAGGAAACTGAAATCTTTAAACATCTTTGGAGCATTGGCTCAAGTTGTGAAACAAATAATGAAGATATATGAGGTACTTACATCTTTGGAGCATTTGCTCAAATTTTGAAAACGCATAATGAAGATATATGAGGTAATTACATCATTTGGAGCATTGGCTCAAGTAATAAAGTAAATCATCGAAGTGAAAGTGAAAGAAAGAGAAAGAGTTGTTGGAATGTTCCCTTGCCGGGATTTGATTGTTTAATTGATGTTCCCTTTCCAGGATTTGATTATTTAATTGATGTTCCCTTGCCAGGATTTGATTGTTTAATTGATGTTTCCTTGCCGGGATTTGATTGTTTAATTGATGTTCCCTTTCCGGGATTTCTATTTTTACTCTGTTTATTTCCTTGCCCTTGTTTGTGATTGTTGTTTGGGTAAGGAAGAGTGCTAAAGCACGAAGGGTGATGTCGTGCCATGTTTATATTATTATTATGCACGAGGGGATATTCTGTGCCATGTTTATATTATTATTATGCACTAGGGGACATTCCGTGCCATGTTTATATTGTTATTATGCACGAGGGGACATTCTGTGACGTGTTTACATTTATTATGTACGAGGGGACATTCCGTGCCATGTTTATATTATTATTATGCACGAGGGGACATTTCGTGCCATGTTTATATTGTTATTATGCATGAGGGTACATTCTGTGCCGTGTTTACATTGATTATGCACGAGGGGACATTCTGTGCCATGTTTATATTATTATTTTGCATGAAGGGACATTTCGTGCCATGTTTATATTGTTATTATGCATGAGGGGACATTACGTTCCATGTTTATATTTTTATTATGCACGAGGGGATATTTCGTCCCGTGTTTTACATTGCTATTATGCATGATGGGACCAACTGTGCCGCATCTTTTACTGTTTAATCTGTGTTGTTATTTCCCGTGATTATTTTCATATATTTCAGACTGTTGTTTTTGTTTCTGTCATTTCAGTATTTTCCATCTCTTACCCCCCAGCATGTTTTCCCCGTAATTGTATTATTGTTTAGTTTCTGCTATATTATTGAATTGCACAGGTACACTTTGTTGTCGTGTCTTAGCTTCATCACTACTCCGCCGAGGTTACGCTCGGCACTTACTCAGTACATGGGGTCGGTTTTACTGATGCTACACCTGCATTTCTTTATGTTGTGCAGATTACGCAGCCGGACCCGGAGGACATCATTAGTGGGAGTGTCTTCTAGCTATCATAGAGGCTTCAAGGTATACTCGCTGGCGTTCGTGGGCCTTGGCGTCTCTCCCATCCTTTCGTCTTCGAATCTGTCTTATTTTTCCTACAGTTTCAGAGGCAGACATGTATTTCCTTTGTGACTCTAGGTGGAAAAATTTATGCATTGTTGTATTTTGATGTCCTTATTTAGCTTAAGATCGTATTTATTCCGCTGATTATTGCAAATTATTTTGCTTATTCTGTGAAATTGAGATTATTATGCTAGTTTAGCTATACACATTGGCTTGTCTAGCGAGTTCAACGTTAGACGTCATCACGGCCCGACGGTGGGTTTCGGGGCGTGACAACTAATTTCCTAATTAATTGACAATTAACCTAAATGGCTTAACAGTCTTAAATATGAACAATTAACATTCCAAAAAAAATCCTAAATTAATATTCACTTAATAATAAACAGAATCAACAATAAAGAAAGGCAGAGATCATGTCTCAATTAAATCAGCATGGAACAATTCAAAATTATTACCTACACAGGTAAAATTAGTCATAAGAATTTAAAAAAAATCCGAGATAGACTAAATATCACCTAATTAAAGTAAAGTCCTAAACTCCTAGTTAATTGACGATTAATTATACACTAACAATTGATGAACCCTAGTTAGTAATTGACAAGGATAATCTAAACCTAGACACGGCTGCCAGACACATTCAATAGCATGTATGAAAATAACTTTTTAGAATCTAAACTAATTAGGAAGACAACAAGAACATAGTAGACTAAATAATAACATATTAACAAAACATGAATGAAACAGGGATAGATTAACAAAGATATGGACAAAAATAGTAACCTAAAAGCATGGACTAAAACAGTGATACACACATATATGATTCTTTTTTAAAAAAATAAAGAAAAGATAGAAAAAAGGGGGGATGGGGGTACCCGTGAGGGTGATTTGGATATATTCTGGTGACTTGCCGGGATTTTGGCCGGACATCGACAAGCTCGAAGGAGACTCTAACTTGCATTAATCGATGGCTCTTGTCATGATCCATCGACTCATGTGAGTTTGAGTCACATAGTCATGGAAAATCGACCTTAAAAGATTTTAGGATTTTCGGATTCCTAGATCTAAAATAAGTCAGGATTGGGTGGTCTTTTGGGGAAAATGATGGTAGAACGGGGGTTGGGGAGGTGAAGGAGACTATATGGTGAAGTTTTGGAGTTGATTGGTGGAGCTCCGCCGTCGGTGGTGATTTTTTGCCGGCAGAGCACGGACGGCGTCAGGTGAGAGGTTAGAGAGTAGGGAGAGACGGATTGGGGGGTGTTATAATTTGGTTGATTGAGGGGGGGTGGTAGGCTTGGGACAATTTTATATTTAATAGGTGATGAGTTCAGGATCGTTGGATCAAGATGATCCAACGGCTGAGGTTGAAGGGTCTTGAAATGATGCCGTTTTGGGCAGCAAAAGGCTTGGACGGGTCATGGGGTCTTGGGTTGGACATATGGGCAGTAATTTTTGGCCTGGGTGCATTGGCCCTGGTCCTATATTATAGTTTTTAATTCTTGGATACTTAGGTTAAATCAATTAATTTAGACAATTTTGATTAATCACCATTAATTTTAACCTAATTTCATCCAATTACGACTCAATTAATTAATTAAGTTGAGAATATTAATCCTTATTATTTAGAAATTTATTTTTTTGTAATTTTCCCAAAATTATGGAATTAACCAACTAAGTATTAGATTGAACAAAACCTAATTATGCAAATAAAATAAAATTGTTTGTTATTATTTATCATTTTATAATTTTAAAAGATGGATTATGACCATGTAATGCAAAAAATTCATCAATAACACTAAAATTCAAAAAAAAATCATAAAAACTAATTTATTTTAGTGAATTTTCTAGGAGTATATGATGGGTTAAAAATTACATGCTCACACCTGCTATTTCACCAAGAACTCTTGGTTATCTTTCCTTGAAGCGTGAATGTAACGATCCGACCGGTCGTTTTGAGCTCTAGCGCGTTGTTTAGCGGTTTGAAGTCATGAGCAGCTCCATTTCAGGTATTATGACTCGTAGGCATGGTCGGAGTTGAATTTTGGGAAGTTCTGAATCAATTGGAAAGAAAATTCTCATTTCAGAAGCCTTAAGTTGGAGAAATTGTCTAAGATCAGAATTTTGAGTAAACGACCTCCAAATCGGGGTTTGAAGATTCCTACAGGTTCGTATGATGATTTTAGACTTGGAAGTATGTCCGGATCGGGTTTTAGATAACCCGGGAGCATTTCGGCGTATATTGTGGAAGTCAGCATTTTTGAAGAAATTCCTAAGTTTGGCTTGAAGCGCATTTCAGTGATATTGAGTGCGTTTGGATTTCGAGCCTGGGAATAGCTCCGTATGGTGATTCTGGATTTGGGAGCGCGACCGGAAGTGAATTCGGATGCCCGAAGATTATTTTGAAGTCATTTGGCTAAAGATAGAAATTTGAATGTTTTTGAGAAATCCGACTGGAAGTGGAAATTTTGATATCAGGGTCGGAATGTGATTCCGGAAGTTGGAGCATGTCCGTAATGTCGAATATGACTTGTGTGCAAAATTTAGGGTCAATCGGACATGATTTGATGGGTTTCGACATCGGATGTGGAAGTTTGACATTTCAAGTTCATAAAGTTGAATTTTAGTGCAATTTGTGATTTCGGCGTTGTTCGATGTGATTTGAAGCCTCGAGAAATTCCGCGTGAGGTTATGAGACTGATTCGTGTGATTGGACGGGGTCCTGGGGGCCTCAGGTGTGTTTCGGGGTGGTTTCGGACCTTTTTTCCCCTACCTGTTGCTGCTGTTTTCTGGTGTCACTGATGTGTTATGCGATCGCGGCCCATAGTGTGCGATCGCGAAGAAGAAATTATGGGGGCTGGAAATTGGCCTGTGCGACCGCAGGGAGTGCAGTGCGATCACAAAAAGGTAAGTTTGGAGGCTGTGAGGCGCTTGGCTTGTGCGAATGTAGGAGCGGGCATGCGAACGCACGGGAGGAAATCTGGGGCAGCATAGGTGGCCTATGCGATTGCAAAGCATTTCATGCGATCGCATAGAGGGTTTTTCTAAGAGTGTGATATTTTAAATGGGATTTTGGCCATTTCTTCATTTGTTTCATTGATGTGGGCGATTTTGAGGAGCTTCAAGAGGGGTTTTCCATCAAGCATCACTAGGTAAGTAATTTTTTCATGTTTTTAAGATTAATATAAGGTTTATGCATGGATTGAACATGAAAATTGTGGAAAATTGGGAAATTTTAAAGAAAACCTAGAAATTTTATTTCGGATTTCTACCACGAATTTGAGCATGGAATTTAGAGTAAATTGTATATTTGAGTTAGTAAGACTATGGGTAGGGTGTATCTGCGAGAAATTTCAGGATCCAGGCACGTGGGCCCGAGGGCATTTTGGTCAATTCACTGAGCGGAGTTGGGAAAGTATATAATTTGAATTTTTTATGAGTATTAGAATGAATTTTCATTGCTTTGCCCATTATTTGGTAGTTTTGGGGCGTTGTGCATCCATGGGAGTCGTTGGAAGGACTTGGAAGCCGGTTATGAAATTTCGGAGCGAGGTAAGTCTCCTGTCTAACTTTGTGAGGGGGAATTGTCCCCCTAGGTTAACTGATTAATTATGTGTTACTATCTGGGGGGTTACGTACGCACGAGGTGACGGGAGTCCATGCGTAGCTACTATTATGCCATGTACGGGTAGTCTAGGACCCACTAGCATGCCTTACTTGTTGTACTTGTGATCTTGCTAGTAATATTAGACCGTTAATATGATCGAAATAATAAATTCAATCCCTAAGAAGACTAGAGTTCATTTCCTTAATCACCTAGAAAGAGAATTGATTCCCCCGTAGATAATTGTGTTCCTGATAAGGTTATATTATTGAATATTATTAAACTTGATAAATGAGTTACAAAACAAGATTTATATGCTGTTTTTCATGTTCCTTCAAGAAGAATTTTATCATTTTTTTGAGAAGTTGTTTACTTGATAAAAATGTGGATTTATTATGTGAATACGTGTACATGTGAGCACCTGAGTTGCAGGTATGATTCGCGAGCAGGCTAGCCTTATTACTATTATGTTGACCGCATCGCATGATCGATTTGCGAGTGGGAAAAATAGATGCATCTATAGTTCGAGTCGTTCGACCATTCGGCAGTGCACAGTTTATTATTATTGGTCTGCGCCGTTCGACCCTCAGCATTTCTTGCGCATGATAATTGCTGCGTATTTCCTATGATTTATACATGTTTATCAGCCTAAGGAAATCCTTAATTTCTAGTTAAAAAGAAGAAGAATTGATGTGTAAAATGTGAAATAAGTTTGATGTTCTCATCCCTGATTATTATTTAAATTGTCAACTGAAATGACGAAGGTGTTAAAGTGTTAAATATAAGAAGAACTGATAGTCCTTATCCCTGATATTTAAATAAATTGCCCATGACATTCATGCTAAGTGTCTCACTTGATTATACTAAATTGACCTCTAGCAAGAGTCAAATCGACCTCTCGTCACTACCTCTCTGAGGTTAGGCGGGATTCTTACTGAGTACACGTTGTTTTTGTACTCATGCTACACTTGTTGTGCATTTTTATTGCACAGGTACTTTCATAGCGATGTGGCTGGTTTGGAGACTTAGGCGAGCTGCATCATCCGGAGGCGATCCGCAGCTGATAGAGTCTCCCTCATATTGTACTTATTTTCATTTTAAATTCCTTGTCCAATTTGTATTTCGGACAAGCTTTGTAGTATTTGTGAAATTCTTAGAATTTGCTCATGCAGTTATGACACCGGGTTCTGAGATGTATATGGGATGTACTTTATAAAAATGGAATATTAAATTGTCGTATTTACTTAACGGATTTTTGTTTAGTTATTACGAAATGAGTTAAAGGTAAAAATTTCAAAAATGGTAAAACAGGAATTTATTTCAACTAATTAATGATTGGTTTGCCTGACGATGGTGTCCGGCGCCATCACGACCTTGATAGATTTTGGGTCGTGAAAACATGGTATCAGAGCACTAGGTTCCCTTAGGTCTCACGAGTCATGATCAAGTCTAGTAGAGTCTTGCGGATCGGTACAGAGACGTCTGTATTTATCTTCGAGAGGCTACACGGTTGTTAGGAGTACTTCCCTTCTTGATTCTTCATCGTGCGATTCGATTCCTCCGAGGCTTATGCCTACGTTTCTTCCTACTCAATCTTGCACGTCGCGAAGCGCTTGCTATGAATCGGGAATTTGAGGAATTGAAATGGTGCTACGGATATGATGCGAAATGTTTTCCATGTGTCATTGGTTGGGTGTTGTTGTGGCCTGATCACGCTCAACTATGTCTTGTAGAAGACTAAACGGGCGTTGCAAATATAATCCTGG